>NIVC01001095.1:0-295000 GCA_002269645.1 Macrostomum lignano
GGGTAGATAGATAGATAGATAGATAGATAGATAGATAGATAGATAGATAGATAGACAGATAGATAGATAAATAGATAGATAGATAGATAGATAGATAGACAGATAGATAGATAGATAGATAGATAGATAGATAGATAGATTGATAGATGGATAGATAGATAGACAGATAGATAGATAAATAGATAGATAGATAGATAGATAGATAGATAGATAGATAGATAGATAGATAGATAGATAGATAGATAGATAGATAGATAGACAGATAGATAGATAGATTGATAGATGGATAGATAGATAGACAGATAGATAGATAGATAGATAGATAGATAGATAGATAGATAGATAGATAGATAGATAGATAGATAGATAGATAGATAGATAGATAGATAGATAGACAGATAGATAGATAAATAGATAGATAGATAGATAGACAGATAGATAGATAGATAGATAGATAGATAGATAGATTGATAGATGGATAGATAGATAGACAGATAGATAGATAAATAGATAGATAGATAGATAGATAGATAGATAGATAGATAGATAGATAGATAGATAGATAGATAGATAGATAGATAGATAGACAGATAGATAGATAGATAGATAGATAGATATATAGATAGACAGATAGATAGATAGATAGATAGATAGGTAGATAGATAGATAGATAGATAGATAGATAGAAATTTTCAGTTAAGTTTAGGTAAAAACACTTATTACGTTACTATCAGTAGACTGCAGGATAAGCTATAAACTAAAATCTTTGAGCCATTATTTTTAAAGTACAAAATACAAACAAAAAGCGTGGTAGGCCCTGGATTTGTCTTTCATTTCTATTCATCGGGCCTCTCTTACCCATTACCGCAGTTCTACCCATTATTCTACTGGAGCACTAATACTATAGACGAGAGACAAAAAGGTCACACGGAGAGAATAGTGAGCAGCTAGTAAAACAGGCCAACTAAGTGGTATGGAACTAACAAAAAATGCCAAGCCATTACAGTTAAATAATAAGCTATAATGGACTCGAGCGCGTGGGCAGTGGACAACCCAAGCTAAAGAAATTATAGAAAGCTGACTGACGCTGCACTAAAAGTTTACTGGTTCAATGTTATAACACAAACAGAGACAGATATTAACCAAGTGGGCACAAAATTTAAGTATAACTATAAAATATTCGTTTAATTTACAACAAATGATTTGTCATTGACAACTGGTTTGGAACTAAAATAGACATTTGAAGCATTGATTAAAGCTATGAAAGCCCTTAGTTTAAATAATTCTGGGTGTCAGGCCTTAGGCTCCAAGATGACTGGGTGTCAGGCCTGAGATTGCAAGATAATTGGGTGTCAGGCCTGAGATTGTAAGATAATTGGGTGTCAGGCCTGAGATTGTAAGATGATTGGGTGTCAGGCCTGAGATTTTAAGATAATTGGGTGTTAGGCCTGAGGCTCCAAGATGACTGGGTGTCAAGCCTGAGGCTCAAAGATGATTGGGTGTCAGGCCTGAGGCTCCAAGATGATTGGGTGTCAGGCCTGAGGCTCAAAGATAATTGGGTGTCAGGCCTGAGGCTCAAAGATAATTGGGTGTCAGGCCTGAGGCTCAAAGATGATTGGGTGTCAGGCCTGAGGCTCAAAGATAATTGGGTGTCAGGCCTGAGGGTCCAAGATGACTGGGTGTCAGGCCTGAGTTTCTAAGAAGACTAGGTGCCGCAGGGAATGCACCATGACAAAGAGCCATCCAGGTGCAAGTTTGACAGAAGTCCCCAATAACAAAAAAATGGATAAAAAAATTACCACATCAAAGGAGTCGCCGCTGCAGCTGCCGCTGCCATTGCTGCTGGCGCCGCGATAAGCCAGCTGTTGATAAGGTGCAGTAGAGGCTGTAGTCGCTGCAGCAGAAGCAGGTGTTGCAGAAGTTGCAGAAGCATTGGCGCCATTGCTCATTAGGGCTAGGCCAACAGACTGAGTAGGAGTAGCCTCATTGCCAGATGCAGTAGTAGCAGACGATGAAGATGAGGACGATGCCGAACAGGAGGCATTACTGTTGTTGCTAGGGGGAATTGCTACAACCCCGGTCGCCACCGAGGGGTCCTGCTGGTCGGCTGTCGATTGAAGAGAACTGCCGACGAGTCCGATGTTGCATTGCATGTCGGTTACTCTGCAAGCGTTTAGCAATATATATGTACAACTCGAACTAAGCTAAATAATGCTGCTAATAATTGATTACATCTGCCCTAATGGGCGAATGTGCAACCGACAGCTCAGCCGCAGCTATTTGCGCGGCGCATCTGAAGGCTGCGTACGGCTGTTCAGTCCAAGGACTGGGGAGTCACCACACACACCCTCAATTACCCCAGCTAATGCTGGCACCCATTTTACAGCTGGGTGAACTGAAGCAATGCAGAGAGTTAAGTCTCTTGCTCAATTGTTCCAAGTGGGGTCGAGAATCGAACTCCTGACCTTTCAGTCGTGAGTCTGACGCTCTAACCACTAGGCTGAAACCCATAAAACCCCTAGCGTACAGTTTAGAAGGGGTTGCAACCAAGGTAACACACTCCCTCTCTCTCTCTTTGGCTCGCCTCTCTCCGTCTCAAACCTCTCCCTCTCACTCTACCACTCGTTTACTCCCCTCTTTACCTGCCTCCAACTGAACCATTCCCACTAGATATTTGGATTAACCATAAAACATTGGGTGCATCGTCTGACTTCCTCGGTTCGAGTGAGAAGAGGTGAGAAGGAGAGGCGTAAGAAGGTAAGAGAGGGGTGAGGAGAGGGCGAGTAAGAGGGAAAGGAGTAAGGAGAGGGATATTGAGAGGGAGGGAGAGAGGGGGAAATGAAAAGCAGAATGGTTTGAAACAATAATCAAGGCTTATAGAGTACAAATCAGAATAGAATATAAGAGGGCAAGATGGCCAGTTATCCGATCCGTAATAAGAAATAATTATATGCATATTTGTATTTGCATCAAGGACTGTGCCATATTGAATTAGCTAATAATTTCATTACGGTTGCGTTCGTTCACCCTTTGCCCCCCTGATGTTCTCGTGAATTAGCATTTTGCTGAGTGAATCGGCATTTTCTGTGCATAAAAATGCTTTAACCCAACGGACTTGGGGTCACGCGAGGATAGAACAGACCCAATGGCTCTCTCTCTCTGTCTCTCTCTCTCTATCATCACGAGCGTATGCTATGCGTTAGTTACAGGAATATATTAAACCTGTTCTTCTGTCAGTTTTTACACTGATCAACCAATGGGTAATGCCTAGATAGATCATCTTTTGCCAAAAGCGGAGAAGATAGAATAGGGTAGATAGGAGACTGGCAGTGTGGAAGATAGGAGACACTGGCAGTGGGGCAGATAGGAGACTGTCAGTGGGGTAGATAGGAGACTGGCAGTGGGGTAGATAGGAGACTGGCAGTGGGGTAGATAGGAGACTGTCAGTGGGGTAGATAGGAGACTGTCAGTGGGGTAGATAGGAGACTGGCAGTGGGGTGGATAGGAGACTGGCAGTGGGGTGGATAGGAGACTGGCAGTGGGGTAGATAGGAGACTGGCAGTGGGGTAGATAGGAGACTGGCAGTGGGGTGGATAGGAGACTGTCAGTGGGGTAGATAGGAGACAAAACAACATTCAGTCAAGTAAGATTAAGGGAAGGAAAAGATCGGGATCTAAGACCCGTAATGACTGAGCATACCAACCACACTGCTCAAAAGTAACGCCCACACGAGCTCAACAGAGAGCTATGCAAGGCTCAATATAGTTAACAATAACTGTTTTTTTCCTACTTAGAAAGGGTTCAGTTGGCTAGCAATAAACCATTTTAATAGCAGTGAATTATTGCCCTAACTGCCGGCATATAATGCTCTTTCTTATATTTTCAGTCAGATCGAATGAAAAACAGATGCACTCGACTACAAGAGTAAATTATTAGAATCGCTGTAAGAATGGGATTCAATAATGTTAAAGATATAGAATGGGGATTACAGCTATTGAATGGGGATCAGAGCCAAAGAACTTACAGTTCTGTGATCAGAGCTACTGAATGAGGATCAGAGCTACTGAATGAGGATCAGAGCTACTGAATGAGGATCAGAGCTACTGAATGGGGATCAGAGCTACTATATGGGGATCAGAGCTACTGAATGGGGATCAGAGCTACTGAATGGGGATCAGAGCCAAAGAACTTACAGTTCTGTGATCAGAGCTACTAAAATGGGGATCTGAGCTACTAAAATTGGGATCTAAGCTACTAAAATGGGGATAATATGAGCTACTAAAATGGGGATAATCTGAGCTACTAAAATGGGGATAATCTAAGCTACTAAAATGGGGATATGTTCTGGAGCTGCCACTGGGAGCACGAGACTTGCCCGCAGGCGAACTGCCCGCCGAGATTTGCCCGCAGGAGATTTGCCCGTCGAGATTTGCCCGCCGAGGTTTGCCCGCAGAGATTTGCCCGCAGTGCATTCTGCCCGCAGGAGATTTGCCCGTCGAGATTTGCCCGTCGAGATTTGCCCGTCGAGATTTGCCCGTCGAGATTTGCCTGTCGAGATTTTCCCGCAGAGATTTTCCCGTCGAGATTTTCCCGTCGAGATTTGCCCGCAGAGATTTGCCCGCAGAGATTTGCCCGCAGAGATTTTCCCGCAATGCAGTTTTAATCTTGCAAAAATCGACTTATACTTATCGAAATTATTTACCTGCCAGATTTCAACCGTGTGAATCTGAAACTCTTACTGCCGCAAATGCATAAGATATTTCTTTGGCATTCCGCAGACACCTCAAATTTCCTTTCTGCTAAATTACTGTAGCCTGTTCTATAATCTTTTGTAGCAGCAATTTTTTGCTGGTGCCTGGTGGTAGGGATGGTAAAATCCCGGCTAGTTTCCAATCCCAGGATTGTCGGGTTCGGGATATTCCTGTCCAACTCCCATAAAATCCCCAGCATTTTCAGTCCCAGCAAATCCCGAAAAATTGAAATCCCGCTGAATGGTGGGCAATTTTAAGTCCTGAGATTGGAATTCCAGGTGTTTGCTCTCAAATCCCGGTCCCGGTATTGGAATCTCTAGCTGGTGGAGCGCTGTCTGTTTCAAATTCACATGTCAGCCGCCTGGATTTTATCACCTCGATCTGCTCAACCACCGAACGACAAATCCAGTAAATAAGCCATGGAGTCCTATATGGTGCATGTCGGGGACCCCACGACATTTTATAATCTGGCCCTTACATAGAGTATGAGTATGCAGAGCATTTTCTAAAAACATCGCCTTGTGCATGTGGCGACGGGCAGCTGGCTTATCTATATAACAAATTTAATGAAATTTAAAGACCTGCTTATTAACTCCTCGCTAAAGATCCAGAAAGCAGTGTAAACAAAGTCTGATGTGATTCTTTCTCGCTAATTCTATCCTGGACCCCTATATCTCAATTCCCAGTCTTCGATAAAATGTCCATAAAATCTGTCTGGATTTCATTCTCTCTGGGTCTGGGTCTGGGTCTGGGTCTCTCATTCTCTCTTCTCTTTCTGATTGGCTGCAGGCACCCCACCCCTTTAGCCTCCTTCTTGTCTTGCGTGCCCCTCATTCCTTTGATCGCGCCTCCTAACCCAACCCCTCTCTTTGCCCACCCCTCCTTTCTCTCAACCCCCTGTTATCTCCTATAATATATAAATACACTGCCCTTCCTTACTGCTTAGTGTATTCAACTTTAGTCTGGTCAAGTTAGACTGCGACAACTCTACATATATAAAGTGAATTTCAAGACAACGTTAATAACAAGCAGACCACATGGAAGCAGCTCCTCCCATCGCTGTGCGCTTTAGTGCAACAATTCGTGGGAAGCGCAAAGCAGCCTGCGAAGGCTACTACTTTACACTTGAAAGAACTAGCCTGGTCGACGAAGAGGTGTCATTTTGGCAGTGTGAAGAACGGCGCTTGGGATCATGTCCTGCTCGAATCCACATCCGGAATGGCTTTAAAGTGCGACAGCTGAATGACCACAATCACGGACCTGACGGCTCTCGATTCCAAGTTCTTGAGGCTCTTCCGGAGATTAAATCGGATGCCAGGAACACCGTGAATTCGACGGCAAATATCGTCATGGAACACACAAATGGGCTGTCTGAGTGTGCAGGCATAGCCCTTCCATCTCAAAGCGCATTAAAGCGGCAAGTTCAAGATGTTCGTCAAACGCACCAAGGTCTTCCAGTACAGCCGCTCAACCGAGCCGAGCTCATTATACCTGAAGAATTTCAATTCAACAACGGAGCACTGTTTCTGCTGCATGACTCCGGACAGGACAACAATCGAATTTTAATCTTCGGTAGCGAGGATAACATTCAAGCCCTGCAATTGGCGACAGATTTCTTCTCGGACGGCACATTCGATGCCTCGCCGCCACTGTTCGCTCAACTGGTGACAGTGCATGCCGAACTTCAAGGCTTCATAAGACCACTCATCTACGCATTGCTACCCAACAAGACCGAAGCAACGTACTGTCGATTTTACGAGGCTCTGCATCAATTGGCGCCGAACATGAGGCCACTTCGCTGGATGTCAGATTTTGAGCGAGCTAACATGAATGCTGTTCAGCATGTCTTTGGCATCGAGTCAACAGGCTGTCTATTTCACCTCGTTCAGTGCGTGTACAGAAGAGCAGTTGCTGAGGGATTAAAGCGTCAGATTGAAGAAGAAGATGGCGAGATGTCCGTCTGGCTGCGTTGCCTTTCTGCTTTGGCCTTTGTGCCTATTAATAGTGTTCCAGCAGCATTTGATGAGTTAATAATGCTGCCTGACTTTCCTGCGGAGATGGCTTCAACAGCAGACTATTTTGAAGCCCAGTGGGTCGGCCATCGACTTCCTGGCGGAGGAAGACGGCAGCCTCGATTCTCACCTTCAATTTGGAATGTTCGTGAGCGAACTTTGAATGGACTTCATCGCACGAACAACGCAGTTGAAGCCTGGCATAGGAGGTTCCAGTCAATTCTGGGTTGCAGCAATCCGAATGTTTTTCGGCTCATGAAGGACCTCAAAAAGGAAGTCGAACACCAGGCACTGCTGATGCAGCGAGCCAACGCTGGTGAAGCACCGAAGGAGCGGAAGAGATACGTGCAGAGCAACGCGATGCTTCTTCGCGTCACGCAGCGTTGGAACGTCGAAGGTGGCGGTCTGCCTGCTGACTTTCCTTTGCGTTCCTACCTGAGGGGCATCGCTCACCATTTGAAGAAGTGATCTGATTGACAACGGTAGCTATCCTTACAATTTTGGTTTCTTGCTGCACTACACTAAGAAGCAATAAATTTAATATTCTGTGCTCTAGTTTCATTGTGGCCTATATAATAATAGTTCCCGCTTCCATGGGATTCGCAAAGGCATTCACTTTGTGCACTTTAAACCCTCGTATTTAGCACTGCGGTTGCTTCTAGTTTCTGAAATTTGGTTAGGTCAGAGAAGTTCAGTGAACCCACAGTCTTCTGCCTACATAACAACTCACCCCTCCTCCCCATTCCCTTCCCTTCCTCTTGTAGGTTGCCATTGTAACTGTATCACTGAATGCTTTTGTTGCCATGTACTCCGTCATCCACCTGTTCCTGTCTTGCGATGCACAGTAAATGTTAACAATTGGTCAATCATTTTCATATTGTTTTCATTATTGCTCAATCAAAAGTTATCGTTAAGCGAATGCAAAGTGAAAAATGCAGTAGAGTACAAAGTTGTTTTAAGTAATTGAACCCAAGGACTTGATTGAAAGGGAATGAATAGGGAAGGATCAAATGGATGTGCTGGCGCTGCACATCGGAAGATTTGCTCCTTTGGGGTGCTAAATTCCGTTAATGTGTGAGCTAAGTAGAGTGAAAATTGCTAATTTACCTACTGCAATTCATTTTCGCTTGTATTATGCATGCATAGTGATTGTACAATCGCTGTTGAACCTGTTAATTCGCAATTAATACCAATGATACCTACAGCCTCACCATCTTTTGACTTGCGACGCTTAAATACCTTGTTCTACTTTTTGCCAAGTGAATGTACAAAAATAGCTATTGTATTGTGCGGTTCTGTCAAGGGAAAAATAAAGTCATTACCTTATTAAAATATGCGACAAGCTATGTGAGCTGCTCCACCAGCAAAAAATTGCTGCTACAAAAGATTATAGAACAGGCTACAGTAATTTAGCAGAAAGGAAATTTGAGGTGTCTGCGGAATGCCAAAGAAATATCTTATGCATTTGCGGCAGTAAGAGTTTCAGATTCACACGGTTGAAATCTGGCAGGTAAATAATTTCGATAAGTATAAGTCGATTTTTGCAAGATTAAAACTGCATTGCGGGAAAATCTCTGCGGGCAAATCTCTGCGGGCAAATCTCGACGGGAAAATCTCTGCGGGCAAATCTCGACGGGAAAATCTCTGCGGGCAAATCTCGACGGGAAAATCTCGACGGGCAAATCTCGACGGGCAAATCTCGACGGGCAAATCTCGACGGGCAAATCTCCTGCGGGCAGAATGCACTGCGGGCAAATCTCTGCGGGCAAACCTCGGCGGGCAAATCTCGACGGGCAAATCTCCTGCGGGCAAATCTCGGCGGGCAGTTCGCCTGCGGGCAAGTCTCATGGACCCGCTGCCACTGTCTCGTGGTATTTTTTAAACTTTTCGTTAGCAATAGCTACATGTACGTTCAATTAGGCTAACATATTTATTTTGCTCATACGTACAGTCCCTAATTATTGATCGCACCACTTTCATTCTTCACTGATCGCCCCACTCCAAATTACGCTCCCGTGTATTGTACGCTTTCACTCAGCTCATTAAATATATCGACCCAGAGCATCTCGCTCAAGAGGCCTTTTTCGTTTTTCATCGTTTCAATAGCGCAGCATATAGTTTGTCTTTCATCTCGAGTTATTCTAGCAACCAGGATAATCTGAGCTACTAAAATGGGGATAATCTGAGCTACTAAAATGGGGATAATCTGAGCTACTAAAATGGGGATAATCTGAGCTACTAAAATGGGGATAATCTGAGCTACTAAAATGGGGATAATCTGAGCTACTAAAATGGGGATAATCTGAGCTACTAAAATGGGGATAATCTGAGCTACTAAAATGGGGATAATCTGAGCTACTAAAATGGGGATAATCTGAGCTACTAAAATGGTGATCAGAGCTACTGATGAAAATCACACAAAAGGCTCTCATAGTTACACAAACAATTGTAAACAAATACCTGTGCAGAGTCCAGGCTTCGCAGCAGGGAATTCGTTGAGCGCATAGCAACGGAAAATTGCCCATAACGCCGGTTTCCACGTTGAATCCGAGGCCCCAGCTGTGCTTGGGCGGATTCACCCTGCCAACCAGAGCGACCCGATCTGTCGAGCTGTAGTGCAAATCGCCGTCGCAGTCTTCGGCCAATGGTCGCTCGCAGGACATCCGATAGAGCGGGTACAGCTGCTCAGTCAGTCCGTTTTTTAAACGAACGTCGCGCGATAACAGGCGAAGCTGCCACGCGCCCGAGGCTGAGGCAGCGGGCGCAGCTGCGTCGGACGGGTCGGGCAGGACCGCTCGGGTGTCCGGGTCGAGACGAAAGTGCTCGCTGATCTCCTTTTGCACCTGCGATGCGGAGGGTGGGGGTGTTCAACTTGGTAAATCTCTGTAGACTAGCTGCAATCCAACCTAAATAACCCATATTGGAGCTGCAATCCAACCTAAATAACCCAGTAGTATAGGAAAAGTAGGTTTGAGCGCAACCCATTTTGAAAAATCACAAAAAACAGATAAAAATCGACTAAAAACAGGTGAAAATTGTCTGAAAACAGTGATTTTAGTGATTTTTCAAAAGTTTCGAAAAATTGCTTTTTGCGCGATTTCGTGAGTAAAACCACAAGAAATTTTTGATTCGTGGGTTAAAATAACCTATTTTCAGGTTTCATCATTTCAAAACTAGCATCAAATTTAATAATAGTCTTTTCTCCCATTGCATAACGCCCTTCAATAAGCCAATCTTACTAGCTTTGCTTTTAACGATCAGTCAGCTACCATCTATGCATAAAAATTGTCCACTCGAGGCATACAATGCTTCTACAAAAGTCAATAATTTGCTCCTGCACATTCGCTTTGTCCCGAGGCTTTGAAATGGTTTTAATGCTGTTCTAGATTTGTACTTAAAGATAATAGAAGACATTCAAGAACATGGAGCGCTAATTTAAATTTTTCGTGGCATGCATACTCGACTACTAGAGCACTAACCGCAGCACTCAACATTTCTATTGGCTGCCAAAATTTCTGCCAAAACCAAAATTTTTGCCAAAATTTCTGCCAAAAAGTGTTTGGTTTTGGCATCCAATAGGAGTGGCTCGTGCAAATCTTTTGTGTTCACCCTCTATCTAGCTGTAAAAAAAGACATGAAGTGGGCCACGCAAGTTACAAACGAACAATGCTCTCGCGACCCTACCTACGGACGATTTCACTAACCCTTTTCTAAATTATGTATCTTAAAAATGGAACAAATAGCAGGAGAAATTCTCCTCAAAGCAATTTTTATATTGTGACTCAGCTTTAACGTCGTGCGAAACCCACACTGAGTGAAGCGTATGGTCAAATAGGCTCTCGCAGGAACTCACCAAACTAACTATACATAACCGCAGCACTGAACATTGCTATTGGCTGCCAAAATTTCTGCCAAATCTTGCGACCAAAATTTCTGCCAAAAAAGTTTTGGTTTTGGCAACCAATAGGAGCGTCTCATGCTAGTCTATTGTGTTCACCCCCTTTCTAAAAAGACACGAAGCGCACCACGTTACAGAATCATGCAAGATAAGAGACTATACAATAGGCGAACCACTAGAGTATAATGGAGAAGGTCTTTTTTGATACTATAAGCACCATATCAAACTTAGTAAAAGACAAATCTACCTTTCATAGAACAGGCAGGTGCAGCAGCAGGCTCTATTGCTACAGCAGTTAACGCAGCCTAAGTCTGTAGATTACTTAAATTTATTTTTATAAAAATGGCCTTCAGTAAACCATTATTTCTAGGTTCTGCATTGGATATTCAGTCAGCTATAACAAAACTACCACCCATCTTCGCCACTGGAAAATATCCTGGCGAATTTCATATTCCAGGGTATTCTTTCACTGGCCCAGGTACAAATTTAGACAAGAGACTCAATCCAACTACAGACTGGCCTCGGTATGATAGTCTACCAATTAATCCAATTGATTGGACTGCTTACTATCATGACAAAAGCTATAGAGATGCTGTAAAGACGTCTTCAACTCCAGAGGAAGCCCTAGCAAAGAAGCATATTGCTGATGAAAAAATGATAGCTGATTTAGATGCTATTCCAACCAGCGACTTGTCGGTAAAGGAGAGACTCATTAGAAATCTAATAAAGCGTATTATCAATGCTAAAGTTCGGTTTGGATTAGGAATTCATACTCACAACCCCAACAATTGTATAGACTGTCTAACAATTTATGGTAAGGGTCTTAGCTATGAAGATGCAGTAAAATTGCATAGGGAATACAGAAAGCCAAGAGTATTTAGAAAAATGATTCACTATGCAAAAGACACAATTTGGCATGCAGATATCATTATCCTACCGCCCGAAAGAGGTTACAAATATGCTCTCACTATCATAGATGGTTTTACACGTTACGCCTGGGCAGTTCCTTTGAAAACAAAGACGGGAGCGGAAGTTGCAGAAGCTTTCCAAAAAGTATTTAAGGAATCAGGAAGACGATCAGAGAGACTTTGTGTAGATGAAGGCAAGGAGTTTTATAATCAGCATATGTACAAGCTATACTCGTTTTCAAAAGACAACATTAGAAAGAAGGATGAAAGGGGTGAATATATTAACAAGATGTTTTCAATTTATGGCGAGTCCAAGAATGCAATGATTGAGAGGTTCAATCGTACTCTCACAAATAAACTCTGGTTTGAATTTGATCTACAGGGTAATCAGAAGTGGCTCCACACATTGCCAGCTATTGTTGAAAAATACAACAACACAATCCATTCTGAGATTCTGATAACTCCTTCAGAAGCATCTAAACATCCTGAGCGAGTACCAAAGCCAACTTTCGAGTATTCAAATGAGAAACCAAACTTCAAAGTAGGTGACAAAGTTCATATCTATAGATATAAGGAGCACTTTGAAAAGGGTCGAAGAGGATATTGGAAAATTTCAGAAGTGTTTAGGATAAAGAAAATAGTTTACTCCAATCCCATAACCTACATTATTGAGGATGAGAATGGAGAAGAAATCATTGGATCATTTTACAAATCCCAGCTTCTACCAGCAAATTTTTCAACTAAAAATGAGCGCCTATCGAACAAACTGCAAACGGGCGAAAGGTCAGATTGAAACGTCTGATTCACAACTACTAGCTGATAAAGAGGGTGAAGGAATTGGTGATATGATCAGTGGTGTCACAAACTTTTTATCAAATCATGGAAGTAAAATTGTGAGTGGAGCTGATGCAATAGGTAAAACAGCTACCACAGCGAAGAACATATTCGATGCGAAGAAATCATACAGTGACATGTCTAAAGCAGGTGAGGAACTGGAATATATTAAAAAGAAACGTAGAGATAAAGAAGCAAAGAAAAGAATGGAAGAAGAGCAACAGATAGCTTCTCAATCAAATAAGGCTATTCAAGATATTGTTAAAAAGGCTCTAGGAACAGCAGAACAGTCTCAAGTGTCTTTGAGACAAGGCAATGGTTTGAAGAAATTCTGACCTTAAAAATGAGCGAGAAAAACACTGAAGCAAGACTCAATCGATATGTTCGAGAGGGAAAACCAAGATATGTTACTGTAAATAAGCAAAAGCAATATCTTTCTAAAGAGAAGATTCGAGAATTGCAAGAGAAACAGAAAGAACATGAAGGTGGAATAATTCCTCTATTAGGCTTACTACCAGCAATTTTGGGTGGTATCGGAGCAGCCTCAGGAGTTGGTACAATGATTGCAAAAAGTGTTAATTTAGGTAATTTATAAAGACCGGGTGCATTTTTACCGCACAACCTTGAGTGCTCGGCCAACACGTTTTCACTTGTGTAAACAGTCATGCATGTTCTGCATAAAAATGACTTGTGATTTACACGCTTTCCAGTTTGTTTTGAAACTAATGTTGTAAGATTTTTTATCAGACAATAATGAGTCTTACCATCTTCCTCCAGGTATAGTAAATCTACTACATAAGTTCGTTGATTATGAGGTGAGACATAGAGATGTTGTAGTGTATCTGGGAATTTACCTTCATAATACAGCACATTAACAGCAAACTCTTCATTTAGTCTTTCAAACTTTTTTATATCTTTTATTCTCATGGGGAATTGGATATCGGTGAGATTAAGTTCTTTTTCATATGGTTTATATTTTGACACTCGATAACCATCTTTATTTTGTGGATGTTTAACAGCTAATACACACCAGAGGAAGCATTTCTCATCATCATTCTGAATGTTAAGAATTGATCGACATTTTTTAATTTCATTGTTAGTAAAGAAGGATCCTCCCTGAATGCTAGAAACCTTGGCAACTCTGATGTAGATAGATTTTATCTGCACAAAGACATTATCTGATCCCTTCTCACAGAACTCATCAATGAACTTTTCCAATGTCTCCTGTCTTTCGCTAAGGGCAGTGTCATACTGTGAATCTGACTGAATATTGTAGAATCCACTTTCATTGTCATAGACTGTGAATGGAGGAATGTCTTCGTTAAAATTCTTTTTGAATTCTAGTTCAAAATGCAAGTTGAACTTACTCCGTCCACCATCTCTAACTTTCTCCAACACTGCTTTAATTGCATCTTCATACTGAATAAAAACCTTTGTTATATAACCTTCATTAACATTCCTAATGACATACTCTGAAATTTCTGACTTCTTATTATACTTCTCTCTAAAGGATTTATGTAGTATTATTTCATCACCAATCTGCGGAGCTGCCACTTCATCTTCTTTGGACTCCGCTATAGGCTCATTATCTGTGTGCTTTTGCTGCTGACGCCGAAACCGCTCAGCTTGAATGTATTGTTCAAATTCTTCATCACTCATCTTTCTGAGTTGTTCCATTTTTTATAAAATAAATTTAGCAGGAAAATTATGTAATGACGTTATAAATTTATTGTGGCATCCACAGGATTAAGCAATTAGAAATGTATAAGCGATATTACAATAGGCAGAAAAAGAACCAGATACTGCAGTATTCGATGTGAAAAAGCAACGAGCAAAAAAGAACCAGATACTGCAGTATTCGATGTGAAAAAGCAACGAGCAAAAAAGAACCAGATACTGCAGTATTCGATGTGAAAAAGCAACGAGCAAAAAAGAACCAGATACTGCAGTATTCGATGTGAAAAAGCAACGAGCAAAAAAGAACCAGATACTGCAGTATTCGATGTGAAAAAGAATAGTCAGCATAATGAGAGTCAGATGTTATGATTCACAACGCGCGCAATAAGATTTTCATCAGATCAGAAGTGCATCTTCATCCTCTTCCTCCAGCATCTCCAGGGCTTTCTCAGCGTACTTGATTATAGAACGTAGGCGAAACAGTGAGATGCCACAACGCCACAGAATTGGATGTGCTGTGCTTAGACGAGCCACTCGGACTAAATAGTTCCCCCACGCGGACTTAAAGCGTAGTCTAGACAAAAATACTTTATACTCCTCGTCACTCAATGAAAGCTTCATTCTTATTAATATCTGACCAGACTTAATTCCATACTGCAAGCCCCGGCACTGTAGCTCGTTTATCATTTTATCAATGGAATTAAGTTCTGTAATTGCATCCTGAAATTGATACTCTCCGTCCATAAATTCATTAATCTCTCCCGGCTCTTGATGCTCCATCGAATCCCGCAGTATTTTAGCAGCTTCTGCTATTCGTTCCTTTGTCTTGTCCACTCTCTCCAATCTACCTCGAAAAGTTGGAATAGCAAACTTCTTCCTATTAAATTTTCTAGCAACCTTGTTATATTCTCCTATCCATTTCTTACAATGCTTTAAATCCCCACTACAAAAAATCTCCTTGATAAGACTATCGAGGTCGGATTCGAATGATGCCATTGCTGCCTCCATACGGGATTCTAAAATGTAGGGCATTATAACTATTTAGCTAGTATCAAAATCAACACAAGAACAAAACTCTTATTTCTTACCTTTTCGTTGTTGCTGAGTTGTGTGATTTATATGTTCACTCTGTTTGCTTTAGTCTGTCTGATAAACGTGTGTTGTATTGCTTCCAAAACTAAAGCGGGTTTTTATCAAGCCACCTAAGCGACTTCTTACATGCGCACTGAGTCATGAAAATAGAGAAAAAACTGCCATGGCCGTGCTTTAGAGTTGGGGTTTAAGAGGTGCTCAATTCCTGCTGCAGCATGCTGATATTCAAAACCTATTGATAAAGGAACAATAAATTCTTATTGACTCAACTGCTAAACTGTTAGGGTTAGGTTAGTTGCTTTGCTTCATTCTTGATGCGAAAAGCTAGAAAGAATGTTGAGTCATTCTGCTTTAAAGAAAAAAGGAACATAGTTTCTTTCAGTGTGCATTGTGCAGTGCGATGCCATGCATCTCAAGTAACTACAATTCTGACTCATGTGGATAGAATTTTTTCTGCATCTGGCATGAGCCTGCAAAGTTGCATTCCATTCACCCGGTGTCGCTTTCTCATTGGTTGTCATCAATGAGATACCAATGAGAATTGAGGTTATGCGCTGCTTTTGTATTTTCACATAATATTAATACAGGAATGAATTTGGAAAGATGGCTGATAATTCTCTCCAAATTCATTGCAACAATAAAAAGCTTTAATAGACATGCCATCCGAAAAGGAACTTCGCAAGAGATATAGGGATCATCGAAAGGAATTCGAACTCACAAAGCAAAAGATTCGAAGGCTCATGCCATTAACTATATTTGCAGATCTAGGTTCTGAGAGACTAATCAATAAGCTACAAGGTTTAGATACATTCAAGTCCTTTACGGAGGAGGATAAGCTCCTGAAGCTTCTGAAGGAAAATGTGGCAAAAAGAAAAAGCATGCAAGCTATTGCACTATCCTATCAAAACCAAGCTCAAGCCATGCAAGCGATTGGTGATTTGGATACTGAAGATGATAGCCTTCCACCACCCTATGAGATCGCTGCTGACAACCGAGGCACTGCTGACATCCAAGGCACTGCTGACATCCAAGGCACTGCTGACAACCGAGGTACTGCTGACATCCAAGGCACTGCTGACATCCAAGGCGCTGCTGACAACCGAGGCACTGCTGACATCCAAGGCGCTGCTGACAACCGAGGCACTGCTGACAACCGAGGTACTGCTGCTTCATCAGCTAACTAAAACTAGATGATTGATGACTTGTGGCGATCATGGACTAATTTGTCAATATTAATAAATTGCTCTAATGTTTTAATTTTGTTCTTCATAGGCGTTTGAGGACTTTTTGTTACTGTTTTAATAATCACTACTTTAATATTTAAAATACAAAACCATTATTATTATTTGCATAAGTTATGCGAAGTGTATCCTAAAAACGGATTTTAAGGAGCTGTTATCTTTTTTAATTTTTTATAATTAATTTTCATTATAGCAATTTTGATTTACGTGAATTAGATTTAACTTTGTGTAATGGAAGCTGTCCTTGACCAATTTTTAGAGTTCCTGCGAGAGCCTATTTGACCATACGCTTCACTCAGTGTGGGTTTCGCACGACGTTAAAGCTGAGTCACAATATAAAAATTGCTTTGAGGAGAATTTCTCCTGCTATTTGTTCCATTTTTAAGATACATAATTTAGAAAAGGGTTAGTGAAATCGTCCGTAGGTAGGGTCGCGAGAGCATTGTTCGTTTGTAACTTGCGTGGCCCACTTCATGTCTTTTTTTACAGCTAGATAGAGGGTGAACACAAAAGATTTGCACGAGCCACTCCTATTGGATGCCAAAACCAAACACTTTTTGGCAGAAATTTTGGCAAAAATTTTGGTTTTGGCAGAAATTTTGGCAGCCAATAGAAATGTTGAGTGCTGCGGTTAGTGCTCTAGTAGTCGAGTATGCATGCCACGAAAAATTTAAATTAGCGCTCCATGTTCTTGAATGTCTTCTATTATCTTTAAGTACAAATCTAGAACAGCATTAAAGCCATTTCAAAGCCTCGGGACAAAGCGAATGTGCAGGAGCAAATTATTGACTTTTGTAGAAGCATTGTATGCCTCGAGTGGACAATTTTTATGCATAGATGGTAGCTGACTGATCGTTAAAAGCAAAGCTAGTAAGATTGGCTTATTGAAGGGCGTTATGCAATGGGAGAAAAGACTATTATTAAATTTGATGCTAGTTTTGAAATGATGAAACCTGAAAATAGGTTATTTTAACCCACGAATCAAAAATTTCTTGTGGTTTTACTCACGAAATCGCGCAAAAAGCAATTTTTCGAAACTTTTGAAAAATCACTAAAATCACTGTTTTCAGACAATTTTCACCTGTTTTTAGTCGATTTTTATCTGTTTTTTGTGATTTTTCAAAATGGGTTGCGCTCAAACCTACTTTTCCTATACTACTTAACCCATATTGGAGCTGCAATCCAACCTAAATAACCCATATTGGAGCTGCAATCCAACCTAAATAACCCATATTGGAGCTGCAATCCAACCTAAATAACCCATATTGGAGCTGCAATCCAACCTAAATAACCCATATTGGAGCTGCAATCCAACCTAAATAACCCATATTGGAGCTGCAATCCAACCTAAATAACCCATATTGGAGCTGCAATCCAACCTAAATAACCCATATTGGAGCTGCAATCCAACCTAAATAACCCATATTGGAGCTGCAATCCAACCTAAATAACCCATATTGGAGCTGCAACCCAACCTAAATAACCCATATTGGAGCTGCAACCCAACCTAAATAACCCATATTGGAGCTGCAACCCAGCCTAAATAACCCATATTGGAGCTGCAACCCAACCTAAATAACCCATATTGGAGCTGCAACCCAACCTAAATAACCCATATTGGAGCTGCAATCCAACCTAAATAACCCATATTGGAGCTGCAATCCAACCTAAATAACCCATATTGGAGCTGCAATCCAACCTAAATAACCCATATTGGAGCTGCAATCCAACCTAAATAACCCATATTGGAGCTGCAACCCAACCTAAATAACCCATATTGGAGCTGCAACCCAACCTAAATAACCCATATTGGAGCTGCAATCCAACCTAAATAACTCATATTGGAGCTGCAACCCAACCTATATAACACACAATAGACCTCAATGTTCAATCAGTCTCTCCGACTAAAGAACAGACTTCTCACTACTTGCAGTCTAGTTCAAAGCATTACAAAGTTCAGCACTATGTAAATGATTCAATAAAGCAAATATAAGCAGAAATATGAAACTACACAATTGACTTAGCTAAAGAACTAGCCCAGATTAGACTTGTCAAATATTAACATTTAGTCAGGTGTTTCAATACGTTCTTCTATACAATATAACTATACTGCAAACCAGATAAAAAGTTCAAGCATAGTTGTTGGAAACTTTTATAATTTTATCACACAAACCATGGGATATTTTTCATTTAAAGCAGAATTCATTTCTTTCCAATTTAGCCTACCTGGCATCCCAGGGTTTGGAATCCAATTGACAACAGTCACCTGCTTGTCTGAGAGAGTTGTTGCCAAGCAACCTTATCTGGGTTGTTTTTTTATCAATTTATATGTAACAAACCACACAATTGAAGTAGTTATTATGACAGAACAGTGCAGAACAAAGAGAAACTGTCTGTGTATTGTGCGTCATTACTTTGAAGCTAGATGAAATTCACTTCAATTTTTACACATCTGGTAGTTATTGACAATCAATAATAATTGTATAATTAATGGTACTAGACCAGAGGTTTAGCTCGGCGATCTGATGTGCCAGCGGCCCAGGCTCGATTCCACGTGCAGTCACTTTAACTTGGGGCTGAATTGGAATCTCGGATAGGCTCTGCTAGTGCAATTAACACCCTTGAGGGCCAACCCCCCGGGCACAGTGAAGTGTACATGCCTAACGATAAATACAGTTAGGGCCGCTGTGCACTCCTGTGTGAGTGTGTGCCTGTGCGTATGACTGCGTACGTATCCGCCCGCTTGTGTGCCTGCTCAGGGGAGTCGGCGGAATGGGCAGGCAATGCCTCTCGTCGTTTGTGCGACAATGTCGCTTCAAGTGCGCCAGGGTGCACCAGTGTTAAGATCTATTAGTCAGTCAGTCATCTCTAGAAGATTCTATAGACTGCGTGGAATCAGCAGCCTTTCGGAATCACAGATTCCTAGGTGATCTACACTCGGAGATCTATAGACAGAAGCATAATGATCTACAGACAGAAACCTGGTCATCTCTAGACTCAGGCGATCTATAGATAGAAACCTGATGATCATCTCTAGACTCAGGTGATCTACAGACAGAAACCTGATGATCATCTCTAGACTCAGGTGATCTACTGACAGAAACCTGATGATCATCTCTAGACTCAGGTGATCTACAGACAGAAACCTGATTATCTCTAGACTCAGGTGATCTACAGACAGAAACCTGATTATCTCTAGACTCAGGTGATCTACAGACAGAAACCTGATTATCTCTAGACTCAGGTGATCTACAGACAGGAACCTGATGCTCTCAAGACTCAGGTGATCAGGAGACAGTCTCACCTGCAGATATTGGGCCTGTTGAAAGTCGCAGCAGAGGCTGAGCAGATGCGGCGGCTGTCGGGCGGTCACACGAATGCCAACCCGTTCGCAGGCGCTGAGAAAAACTCCAGCCAAATCCAGCAGCGCCTGATCAGCCTCGATGACGAAGCGCAAATGATTGTCGTTGAAGTTGCTGGGCACCAAGCGGAGCCGTTTAACTAAGCGACGATTAGAAAATAGTCGAGCTGCCGTGTTGTAGGCTCTCAGCAGGTCCAGGTAGCTGCTTGGAGACACTTCAAATGGCTCGACTATGGTAGCGTGCGGCATGAAGTCCATGGAGGCGCACCAGCCTCTGGCCGCGCGGTAGCGAGACCAGAATTCCTGGAAGCTGGATTCGACAGAGCCGACTGGGCACAGGTGCAGGTAGAACTCTCTGGGACTGGCGCCGCCAAGGCTGGGATCGTTGGAGTGATTGCATAGCCAGGCTGCCGCGACCCGATCACCAGCCAGGGTTGTCGCCGCCACCGCCTGGTTGCTAAGGGGATTTTGATGGGAATTTATTAGAAACTTTTCTTCACACAGGAAGTCTAGTTATCAACAGATTGATTGACTTTTGTCGACCTAAAACTTGTAATGATAAGTATAACAAACAACAATTGATACTTAAAAAAGCAAATCAGTAGAACAAATTTTATTTACATAATTTAATATCATTTTGAGATCCAAAATGACAAGATAACAGTATTCAATTTTTCCTTGTACTATACATGAAACAGGTTATGAATATAAAACCTGGCTATAATTAGACAAGTCAAATTAAAGTCAATTGCTAAAACTATGTTTTTTGAGTGATTTGATTTATTATTTTTGTACATATTTGCATATTGTATACATGTTTTACCTAGGTTTTTAGTTTTTCCTTTCAATGCAATTTTTAATACATTTTTATTGAAAAAAAAGTTTTAATATTGTCAATTTTGCTTTTACTCTGTTTTTATGTCTATATTAATATTTATCCTTTTTATTTTACATCTATTAAAAAACTTCTGCATCATATGAGCATATATATATATATAATTATATATATATAATTGTCTAGTTATAAATAAATAGTAATAAAGTTAAATATAAATAAAAAATACAATTCAAATAAAATAAATAATGTATGCATATGAAAAACTTTCTAACTTTTATTTTTTTTTGATGATATATAGTTTTTTAATCATATATATCTACTGAATTCTATTCAAGAAAGATTTAATGGAATCTAAGGTGATTGATTTAGCAACTAACATATAAGAATAGCATGGCATCATCCACAATGCATTAGCTAGAGACCAATAATCTCAGTTAATGCTCCTTGATTGCTACTCATCACTAGTGCAAAGTGACTCAAATAAATAGAGCAGTTGTCCAAGTTAAGATTTTGTCTGCATTGCCCCCCTTCTCCCAATGTTTAGTACCACATAGTCTTAATAAAGAGATTTAGGAGACAAAGTGACACTGCATATTTATGAATTAATAGCTCATTGATAATAGCCTTGCACATATATAAAACTAAATATCTATAAGAAAAATAAGCATTGGATATGCAGTTGCTATCCACATGTTTTGATTAGGCAAGTCCTTTATAAAGTCTTACTAAGTATTGGGCCAAGATGAAATTCATTCCAAAAACAAATAATATGTTCTATAAAGAAGGTAAAAAAAAATTAAATGCATTTGCACACAAATTTTTTTACCTTAAAGGAGCTTTAGAGAATTTATATTGGTACTAATATTACCATTGTTATATTAAAATCCAAAAGTTTGCAAGCTTTTTTGGCAAAAAATCCATTGTTCTACATGTCTTTCTTGGTTAGATTTCTTAGTCTATGCTCTTGATGAATAAAGTACAACCTAGGCATTGGGGAGGCAATGCAGACAAAATTGTTAACAGTCCATTTTGATAATAGCCACTTTGGTAACAAGTGAGAATAATAGTATATATTATATTTGATATGCTCTAAAAGAATGTGCAAACAAACTTTAAAGAAAGAATGAAAAAAACATATGTACCTATGTGTTTAACTTGTTTAAAAATCTATGTTAACTTCCAAATAAGTCAGATATATGCACCAAGACATCCTGTAATTGACCAAATATTATACACCATGTGGCGAAATCCAAAAACGTGGGATAAAATGGTAAAACAAATCTGCAGACATTTAATAGAAAGTTATGTATCTAAAAAAGGTTTTTGAAAGATGGATAGGTCTTTAAAAATAGTTCTGGATAAAAACTATTGTTTTCATGCTTTATATCATTGAATAAATAAGAAAAAACCACAAAAAAGCATTTTAAAAGTCCAAGTTGACCAATTTGCAATTTTTTGTTTCACTTCTTTTCATTATTAAACAATTAATTTTAAGACTTGTAGGCCTTAGAGAAGGCTAATTTTTTACTACTTACAAAACAGAAAGTAATCTGTGTTTTACTTTTTATTCTATTCAAAAAGATAAAGTATTTCTAAGGATTTTGAAGTTTTTTCTAAAACCACATAAACTTGCGAAAATTCATACTAATTTAAAGTGCAAAGTTTGCCAGCAAATATCTTTCTCTAAAAGTAAATATATTGCTAATTCCTTGTTGCAAAATAATCTTTAAGTTGTTTTCTTTCATTTAAATATCAACTTGCATAGTATTAGTGTTTGTAATATGCCTATATTTAGACTTAAAAATTTTGGGTAAAAAATGGTACCACAAAATGTGAATCCAACATCCAAATCAAATGCTTCCTATATGCTTATTAAGCGACCAAGAACAATGAAATTACACTAAAACATGTATCATTGTGGCATGTATGCAGGAAAAAAGAATTTTCCAAATCGCTTTGGTAGAAGCTGAGTAAAATGCAATTTTCCAATCCTTATAAGAATTCCAATGTGTTACCCGGCTTCCAAATCAGATGCTTACTGTATGCTCATTAAGCGACGAAGAACAATGAAATTACACTAAAACATGTATCACCACGGCGTGCATCCAGGAAAAAAAGAATTCTCTGAATTGCTTTGGTAGAAGCTGAATAAAATGCAATTTTCCGATCCTTATGGGAATTTGTATGTTTAAATAATAAACTTATGTTGAATACAATTGATTGCAAACAAACTCTACAAAATACACAATGTCAAGAGTAATGAAAGGGATTAACAAACAAAACCCTTAAAAATAATGGCAAATATGTTGTAGAATTATAGAGTGCAACATTATAAGATAGTTAAAGCTAATAAAATACATTATTATAGCTTTTCTATCATTTTCATTAGAGTCATTTTAGGTCCTAATTAAACTTACCATTTTAACAAATCATTTTATTAAAAATAAAGCTATACATAAATAATTTGTGCTTTTATAGACTTTTTTACCTTTTAAAAACTTCAATAAATTTATTTTATAGCTTTATTGCTTTCAAATTGCCAAGAAATGAATTTTCATAAAACTTGCTCCTGATTTTTAGATTTTGCCATGTATATTAGAATCTCTGATCTAATTAGCAACACCAATTTACAATTATAGAATATACCTTTTTCTTCATTAATTTTTTTAATTTTAAATTTTAATTTATGCAAGCTTTGCTTAATTTTCTTTGGTTTAAAATTTTTCACAAAGTTTAAACAAATTATAATATAGTTTAATTTGAAAATTTAACCATTATATGGCAATAGGATACTTAAGATAATAATTATATAACTATTTATTGCTAAACTTAATTATGATTAAATAAAGTTGTGAGAGTTGTAAATCTGCTTTGTTAACAAAGTAGCTATTACCAAAATGGCTGTTACTAAAGTGGTCATTTTTTGTTATCAAAGTGGCTATTATTGAAGTGGATTATCCATATTTTTCTTTAGAGGCAGGGGGTTGTGTACACCTTGGCGCACTTTAAGCAACATAGGCACACAACCAGCAAGAGGCATTACTGCCTATTCCGCCGACTCCCCTGAGCAGGCATACAAGCGCGCGGATATGTACGCAAGGCACATACTCACACAGGAGTGTACGGCGGCCCTAACTTTATTTCATCGTTAGGCATGTATACTTCATTGCACCTTGGGGGTTGGCTCTCAAGGCCATTAATTGCACAAGCAGAGCCAAGCTAAGATTCCAATTTAGTCCCAAATTAATGTGACTACACTTGGAATTGAGCCTGGGTCGCTGGCACATTAGAGCAGCTACGCTACTGCTGGGCTATGGCCCCTTTGGATTATCTATATACTAAAATGGTTTGTCAGTATCTATCTATCTAGGAATGCGATTGATTTTAGCAAAAATTATAAGACCTCATTTGTATAATAAAACAAAAAATATGTCATTGATACAATGTTTCCACTGTGCCATGTTCCATATGTTGTATACTAGGAAATTTTTGGCATATATGTTGCTTTTTTAACTATGGTCTAAACTACAAGCAAATCTTGATGGACAATTTTCTCATAGGCAAAATTCACTAAGCATTGCAGGCAAATTTTGGCAGGCAATTCTAAAACTAGGCCTATATATGATAAATATAGGCATAACTAGGGACCTACTATAAAACAAGTTACTTAACATTGGCCTATTTAAATACTTTAAATTAAAGTTCAAGGCATAGGCCTAAGAACAATTGTTTAAAATTTACTAAAACTTTATGTAAAGCTAGGTCCACTAAAAAAATAATTTAAAGAGAATGACTTACATTTCTTCTTGCTTATAGCCTCTCCTGGCAAGAATTTTACAAATGGCAGTGAATCTCCTTTTATCTTCATTTGAATTAGTATTGACAATATAAAATGGATAGTTCATTTATTAGGCCTATAGATAAGGGCACAGGAAATGAGATGAAATATTTTCGTAAGCCTAATTAGGAAGACTAGGCCTAAGAGGACTTTCGTCACTTTCCTTGAAAGTTAGAGCCAAGATGAGCAGGCTTGAATTGATTATAGGCCCTAAGGCTTTGCTTATATAGCCTAATAGGCCTATTTAGTCTAATTTTATGTAAAATAGTAGTCAGTCCTCGATGAACCTAGCATTTAAAATTTATAAGCAAACTTATAACGATGAGAAGTCAGTTTGTAGACCAAAGAGACGAAATCCACAACGTTTTAACCCTAAATGTTGTGAATTTAAAATCTATCCTCTAGCTAGGCTCTAGCTAGGTGCAGTCAACATGATCAGCTTAACAATTAGATATAGTTAGTTATTTTTGTAAGCAAAGTTTTGCTATTTTGAATGCCCTGGCTTGGAGTTACAGAGTAAAAAGGGTAAAAGTAACCGGTCACCGGACAAATAACAACTGCCAAAAGTAAAATATACAGCTACTGAGTTAACTGACCGGCTCAATATTGAACAGCTGATAATAAACCTCACAGTCAAATTTGTCTTAAATGCAATAATAACAAACTATTTAACAGAATACAAAAAGAATTAGTTGTTAGAACAAAATTCTGTTAAATTTTATATAAAAAAGTTTTTTTTGTTGGCTTCTAAACTTTATTTTAGTGTTTGGTTACTGCAAAGTTTAACGCAGCATTTTGAATGGATTGAATTCTATGAATATGCTTTCGAAATTCATTGTTTAGCAATTTGACGATCGTTGTTCGCACATTTTTTTGCAGAACAATACATTATAATATCGTCAAACAGAAAAACAATGAAAAGAATCTGCGGTCGCAGCACGTGACAACAAATGGTCTATGGCGAGTGCCGGTAATCGTCGTCACATGACGGGGACACATCGAACTTGACCGCTGATTATTTATCTATTGTTAAGAGTTTTTAACAAAGCATATACCGAGAGTTTAGTAGCTACTGATAGATACAATAAAGACAGTATAAAATCGCATAGTGTTCATGTAGTCCAGTAAAATTTTATTAAGAAATCTAGGCCGTAACTAAAATTAAACTTGAAGTAACTAAAACTTATGCTGACTTTGAATCCATGAGGCTTTTTATGGTCTTAGCTGGGTGGCCCTCTTGAAATCCTCAAGACCTTTGCCTGTGGCATAAATAAAAATTAATAAGTTAAATTTTCCTTTTATGATTTGCTTGTAGTTATTTTTTCTTTGATTTTGGAGAACTATATTGTGATTCTGTAATTATAAGGTCTGAAGGTCAAGGTCAGTTCAAGCCACTCTGGGGCTCTGGTCAGGTTGGATTAAAATTGAGTTTTAAGGAATTATAATGTTAATTATTCCGGCTACAGGTCAAAAGGGCGACAGATCAAAAGGGCGACAGTTAAAAGGGCGACAGTCAAAAGGGCGACAGTCAAAAGGGTGACAGTTACAGTGTATTTATATTGAAAATACGAGTTCCACGTACATTAAAAGTATTTGTTAAAAGCAGTAAACATGTATCATACTTGTATTTGTTAAAATGTGTTGTTAAAATTGTACGAGCAGTTAAAATGGGGTTGCATAAAAGCTAGACACGTATTGGACACACTATTAAATGTTAAAATGTGGTTCAGTGAGGTCCATTTATTTCACTAACCGCCTTCAGTAGATCATTCGCCGAGCGGTTGCCACGCCTGAATTCTCCAGTATTTGAAGTACTGGGCGTGCATACTTTGGTATCTGTTGCGCTGTACGCGGCGCATTACATTATCAGTTCAAAATCTGCAATCTCCCGTGCTGTGATCTCCCGAGGAGCTGGATCTCGAATGCTTATGCCAGTGTCCGTTGGCACACCATCCTGACTGACATCATTTCCATCCACATCCTCGCTCACATCCTCACCCTGAGTGATATCCTCATCCTCAAAAATTACCTCTACCGATGGTTGATCGGCATCCTGCTCAGGAGCATGATCGCTGACAGTGTCCTGTGGCTATTGCTGCAGGATACTACAGTTACTGCACCTCCAGTCAAAGTTGTCCAAATGCTGGAGAGCGCAATTTTGCTCTTGTGTAATGCCGCTGTTGCATGTTCAGTGTTGCCAACGATGGCAGCCATCACACTGCAAGCCTTGCTGACGTTGGCGGACCTCATTTTCACATACTATGCATGAGTTATCCATTTTAAAGAAATCAATATGCAGCCTGCTTCCATCAGCTTTCTACGAGCATAACTACATGTAGCTATATATGCACCCAACTAAACCAAATGGCTACATGTACACACTCAAGCTCAACACGGCCCTTACCTATCCCCTTATTCCCCCAAAAAATGTACATCATTAGATCAACAATAAATAGAATTTCACAGTCCTAGTTTGGTGCCAACAAAAAACTTAAGACAGTAATTGTAAGAGAGCAGCTTTTTTAAATTCAGGCGTGGCAACCACACTCAGCACTTATATGGTATGGTGATTTCAGTGAATGAAATAAATAAACCCCACTGATCTATGTTTCAATGTACAATGTATGAGCGTACATTAAATATTAGAACCCCATTCTAACATGCAAGTACAAATTGTCAGCACAAAAATTGTTATTGCTAAGATTCTAAGATTTTCTAAGAAACGAGGTTTCCCGTCCTTCCACTTAAGTAGTTCTTGGTCTAATACCCTGTCGCCCTTTTGACTGTCGCCCTTTTGGCTGTCGCCCTTTTAACTGTCGCCCTTTTCATCTGTCGCCCTTTTGATCGGTTGCCAATTATTCCTATTATCATTGTATGTATCAATCATGACTTATTGATCAATGGTAAAAATCTGTTTAAATATGCTAGTACTTACTGCATAACTTCAGTTTCTTACTCTAAATTATTTTCTAAATTTTCAACATTTAACATTTAGTCTATAAAATATAAAGGTAAAAAGTCAAAGTCACAGTAAAAAGTAAATGAGTCACATAGACATAATGTAGTATTCTAAAGCAGGAAAGTAAAGCAGGTTACTAAATTAATGTTCTAGAAATACTAGAAAATAATCTAGAATGCTAAAAGAATAACAATGCCAAAATATCTAGAAAATAATATAGTGGGAAATCAAAGTTATACCAATCTCTTCAGACTGCCCTGCAGCTAAGTTATATCAATCAATAGTATATAAGTATATAATTGGGATTGAAACCTATTAGTTTATTTAGCCATTCTTGGATGTAACCTAGGGATTCACCTGGCCATTTCTATTGGCAACATATATATGTAAATTGCTATTAGACAAAATAGTAATCATGTGACTCAAACTGTAGCTAAGCTATTAGCTGTACATCTAACTATTAGGGCAGGAGTAATCAATTATTATTATTATTTAATAGCAATATTTCTATACATATGTTACTATTGCCATTTATATATAATTAACATTACCAAAAGTCAGTTGAAACACTTATGGGGTTTCCCTAGAAACAGGGGCATAGCCAGGAATTTCTCATGGGGGGATGCAAGGATATGACTATGAGTAGCTGCTACTACTTCAAAGGCAGTTCACAGGAACATTAAGCGCCATAAATCAAATACTGACCAGCAGTGGTAGATCTAGAGGTTTATTTTAGTGGGGAGGGGGGGTTGGTCCAAGTTTGGGACGCCAACAGGAGTATAAGGACCATCAATTTTTAAGCTAGGGGTGCAAAAATGTATATAGGGGGTGAAAAATCAATCTTAGGGTCTTAGTTCAATCTTAGCGCAAACTTAGGTTTTTGGGGGGCGCAATATGTTCTGTCAAGCTATTTAAGGGGGGTGGCCTCCCTCCCCCCCCATAAATCCTGTTGACTAGGCCCATGGGGGCGGGATACATCCTTGCCTACACCACTGCCCATAAACATTTCTTTTTGCCAATAGTTCAGGAAGACAACAAACAATGGACTTGGTGGTATTTTCTCTATATGTTCTCTAGACTCATATTTTTAAACTTCTAGTGAGGATCTTTCCTCTTCAATCAATATATTTTATAAGCTAACACAATGTACACAAGCAAGGAGGAATAGGGGAAGAAAGTATAATGGGGAGGCCCAATAGGAGCCATTAGCCAAAGGAGATTCATGCGTTACTTAAGGGTTACATGGCTGGGCTTCTCACTTGCCAATCATCAGGGCTATTTTTAGGCATGTAGATCTTGTGCATCTGAGAGTTTCTGCCAAGGCTAGACGCTTGTTCACATATCACGCGTGTTTTGGTTGATTTCTCCCATCCTCTTGCTAATGGTGCTTTTGTTTCACTTCACGGTGGCAGATTTAGGGGGAGGCATACAGGGTGTGCATTCCCTGTCAAGTTAGAATTTTTTTTCGAATTTATTTTATTTTTTATTTATTTTTCCATTTAAAATTTTCAAGACTGTATGTACCTGCCAAAAGTATAGATTTTTCTCTTATATTCCATCTTCTTTCCACTCTTATTTGGCCTGCAGCAATGATCTAGATTTCTTATCTGGCCCCTTTAACTAAAAAGTTTACTGACATAGTCTAATTGTATAGATAGGTTTTTTAATATACCATACAAAGCTAGTCATGTTATCCTTTGCTATGAATGCTTGAGCCTTGGCATACTAATGTGATAGCCATTTGCAAAGATACCTAAGTTAAAAAAATAATTTTTAACAAAATTTTGTTGAATTCACAATATTGCCAAATCACTAGACATTGGGTTTATGTTTTAGAAGATAGAATTAAGGATCAATAGATGCAATGATAATTTGATTGATCAAGGAGGTGACAGGCACAATTGTAGTACAAAATTAGCACAATAATGCTGTTTTGCATCTTTTACATGTATATGAAAAAAATATCTCTACAATTTCTGACGAAACTGATTTTCTGCTCAAAGCAAAAGATGACCAAGTCACCAGCACCACCGCCATTGCCCCGAATTCAAATACTAATGGTTGCCGCCCTGTTCCTTGGCTATTTCCTACTATTCTGGGCTAGAAAAGCGCTGACATTTGTCATACCATTTGTATTGTCAGCTGGCGATATGAGCCAATCGGAGCTGGGCCTGCTATTGAGCTGGCAGCAGGCTGGATACACTGTGAGCAAGTTTATCGCTGGATTAGTAGTAGACCGGGTCAGTCCCAAGGCCCTATTGTCTGGCGCATTCGGTCTCAGTGGTATTGTAGGCCTAACTTTGGCAGCAACAGAATCGCTAGCGATGCGTTGCGTTTTAATGATCGCTAGCGGCATTGTTATTGGCGTGGCCTGGCCTAGCACAGTAAAAATTGCCAAGGCTTGGGTTGCCCCATTTGCATTTGGCACAGCTTGGGCCGTGCTATCCACAGCTATGAACGCCTGCGGCATTGTAGGCGCCCCTCTGAGCGTTCAACTAAGCATAAATTATTCTTGGCGAGCCAGCGTCCAGTTGCCGTCGGTCTGTTGCTTAGCCTTCTGTCTGCCGTTTGTACTGTTGATTGCGTCGGAGCCGTCGGTTGTTCAGCTGTCCAGCCAGACTAAAACAGAGCGGCCAGACGATGCCAAATCGGCGCCAAAATCCAGCTGGTTAACCGATTGGCTGCAACTGTTGACAGATCCAGTGTGCCTGTCCTGCAATCTTGGCTACATGTCGGTGAATGCCTGTCGCTACTCAGTCGATTGGTTGCCAGTGTTTTTATCGGAATCGCGTAATCTAACGCCGACCGATGGGGCAGCATTTACCAGCTGCCTGCAGGCTGGAGGCATTGTTGGTTCTCTGACAGCCGGGTTGCTTGCAGATGCCGCGTTTGCCGCCGCATCTTCCTCCTCAGCGTCCTCCTCTCCGAGACGTTGGCAATTCAACCAGCCTCGTCTGTTAGTCATATGCTGTTTCAATCTGCTGTGCGTAGCATTCCTTCACACGATTGTCGCTCTGTCAAATCCTGATTGGCCAGTTGTCGCCTACCAAGCGCTTGGCTTCTGTCTCGGCGTTTGCCTATTCGGTCCCGTGGCCGTCTACGGCGTGATTGCGACAGAGAGTGCGCCAACCAGGCTAGCATTTACTAGTCACGCATTCTGCGCGCTCTTTGCCAATGTTGGCGCCATGGTTAGCGGCTATCCGTTGGGCTTGGCGGCCTCTAAATTTGGCTGGCCGGCATCTGTGGCTGCTCTTGAGTTTTGGGTTCTGGTAACAACAGTTGGACACGCGATAGTGCTTCATAGAATCAGTTTGTCGGCAAAGGAGAAGCAATTAAAGGCTGATTGATGCTTTGATTACGTTTTGATTTCGTTGTTTCGTTGCAAGCCCTACCTTGATGGGCTTAGAGTGAGACTGCTTAGAGTCCAGAGAATTTTGCACTCTATCTGATCTCTTCGGGTACTGACGCCCTGTCTGATCCCACTGTGGGTACTGTCTGATCCCATTGTGTGTACTGTCTGATCCCACTGTGGGTACTGTCTGATCCCACTGTGTACTGTCTGATCCCACTGTGGGTACTGTCTGATCCCACTGTGGGTACTGTCTGATCCCACTGTGTACTGTCTGATCCCACTGTGTGTACTGTCTGATCCCACTGTGGGTACTGTCTGATCCCACTGTGGGTACTGTCTGATCCCACTGTGTGTACTGTCTGATCCCACTGTGTGTACTGTCTGATCCCACTGTGTACTGTCTGATCCCACTGTGTGTACTGTCTGATCCCACTGTGTGTACTGTATGATCCCACTGTGTGTACTGTCTGATCCCACTGTGTACTGTCTGATCCCACTGTGGGTACTGTCTGATCCCACTGTGGGTACTGTCTGATCCCACTGTGTACTGTCTGATCCCACTGTGTGTACTGTATGATCCCACTGTGTGTACTGTCTGATCCCACTGTGTGTACTGTATGATCCCACTGTGTGTACTGTCTGATCCCACTGTGTGTACTGTCTGATCCCACTGTGTGTACTGTCTGATCCCACTGTGGGTACTGTCTGATCCCACTGTGTACTGTCTGATCCCACTGTGGGTACTGTTTGATACCATTGTGTGTACTGACGCCCTGTCTGATCCCACTATGTGTACCAAAGCTCGCCATTGTTCATGCTATGCATATTTGTATTTTGATCTAGAATATATTTTTTCTGCACTTCCTGTTCATTTAGGTGCATTTTGTTTTAGTTGTCAATAGCTCTGTTTTTAGCCTGCTTCGATTGATCTCGTAGTAAATAGGTTTATTTAAATTTCATCTTAACTGAAAAGTTTTATATATACTTGCTAATTATCTTGATGTTTCATTCGTTAATCAAGTCTTCCATGTTTGTAGCGATTTTTTACTTTTTGAGTTTAGTAATACTAATTATGTGTTAAGTAATGTGTTTTAGCTCTGTACTTTATTAGATTCTTTAAGACTATCGCGGTAACTCAAACGATTTCAATGAGAGTGTCTGCCTATTTTAGCTAGCACTGCATATCTGTTGCATTTTTCACTTTCGGCAATTCGATCGTACTTGAAGTCGTTTTGAAAAGTACAAATAAATGAATAAACAAGTATTCATGCTAAAAGAGGCTTTCGATATATGCTACTGTTACTCTAAAAAGTAGTAAATTAAGCAACCAAATTGATCATACTCCTTTTTGTTAGAACTTTTCTCGTCGAAACTCCGGAAGCTGCTGCAGTTAAAAACAATTAAATATTTTAAATTACATTAAAAAACTTGTTGTTACGAGCGTTTTTTAATTAGTGAAACTAAAATTGTCTGCCTCACTGATGCATCTGGCTTTCAGATGGCACTGCTAATTGCTGCAGATTAATATGAATTATTATTAATATGATAATTATTATTATGATTATTATTAATAATATGATGAATATAATAATTAGTATGATTAACATGGTTTTTCCAGCACATCTCTATTCTTCTACTTACTAAGACAGCCAACAGTAGTGTAATAAGAACTTAACAACCAAATTAACAAAAGATGCGTCTAACAGAATTGAAAGGCGACTTATTCGCTGGCTCGGAGTCGTCCGACCCGCCGGCCGGTATGGCGCACTGCGTCAGCGCCGACCTGCGAATGGGCCGCGGCATCGCCGCCGAATTTCGATCGCGATTCGGTCGGATCGACGAATTCCGTCGGCAGACCTGCGGCATTGGCGAGGTGGCGCACCTGCGTCTGAGTGACGGCCGCTTGCTGGCCTGCCTAGTAACAAAACAGCGCTATTGGGAGAAGCCGACGTACGACAGTTTGACACAGTGCCTGCAGCGGCTGCGTCAGATCTGCTTAGACCAAGGCGTCAAACGTCTGGCGGTGCCGCGCCTCGGCTGCGGCTTGGACAGGCTCAACTGGCGTCGAGTCCGCGAACTCATTGAGGCCGTATTTGACGGTGCCGACGTGTGTGTTGATGTCTACTCACTGTGACATTCCTGAATCCGCTGCATTTGTCACTCGTAGAATCGCCCCATTTACCACCTATAGAATCGCCCTATTTGTCACTACACTGGTAGAATCGCCCCATTTACCACCTACAGAATCGCCCCATTTACCACCTATAGAATCGCCCTATTTGTCACTACACTAGTAGAATCGCCCCATTTACCACCTAAAGAATCGCCCTATTTGTCACTACACTAGTAGAATCGCCCCATTTACCACCTATAGAATCGCCCCATTTACCACCTATAGAATCGCCCCATTTACAACCAAAAGGATCGCCCCATTTACCATCCATAATTTCACTTCTGTTATAAAAAGAATCAAATTATTCTCATATTCCCCTGTATTTGGAGTTTTTCAACTGCAGAAGTAGACTACGTCATTACAATTATGTCATTTTTCCCTTTTTGAATTCCACTCTAGATTTAAAATGTTTCATTACGAGTAGTCAGTAATACTTTGTTCGCATGTTTTGCTCCTACATGTAAGTCAGTAAGTGTAACTTGCCAAATAAAGATTGCATTTGATTACAATCGTTGTTACTCATCAGTTTAATTACTATCTTAAACGGGCTGATAATTTCCTTGGTAGCTTCGCCTGTCAACTGTTAATATTTTCGCATATTGAAATATTGGTGTTCAGAATCAACAATTAGCTAGCTTGGAATCCTTGGATTATAAATTTAGGAGCAGGACAAAGGATGACACTACGCGTATATTTTGCACCTTTGGTTTCTGGTAGACTGGGTTGTACAGGTTATGCATACTGTTTGCCTGAAGTTATCTGTTTTTTGGCCTTCTTTTTACTCGTTTGTAAAAAAGTTGCGAGTCAATGCTGCAAAAATGAGAAGATGGAGTATTGCTCTCATTTACAAATCAAATTATTTAGAAATATTGATAAAAAATAAAAGTACAAAAAGCGGTTTGTCGCGCTTAAAAATCATGCGAGTTCCAAAATGCATGCCGGTCTAGGGTTTACGCGAGGGTGCACCGCTACTGAGCAATCTGCTCAATCAACCAGTCTGGATTCGCGCAGAATGTGAACCGATTGTCAACTTTGGCGCCTTCGACTAAACGCGAATAGGCCAAACGAACGTTGCCAACTTCGTTGGAATTCTCGTAGAATTCGAAGTAGCTCGGCTCGATTTTAAACAGCACCATGGAATCCGGCGGCGGAATCATCGAGTCTTTGTAGTGGCAAATCTTCTGGCGAAGGTCCTGGAATTTCTCTTTGAACTCGCTGTCGATTACTTTGCTTTGATTGTTGTCTATGGCGCTGAAGTAGCACTTTAGCTCGGATGGAAATATCTTCTGAAAGTAGCTGTTCACCACGTGGCGATCGCGAACCAGAGTGGCTTCGCCTTCCACCTGAGAGGTTTTTTAGGAACGGATTTATATGTAGGTTAGCTGTCAGCAGAACTACGAGCGTATATACAATTCTTAAAAAAAACTGCAAACTGCAGCTCAAATGCTTTTTGATGCTTTATAAAACCGTTTAATTAAAACGCTGTTCAACTTCACAATCGGAGCACGAAACTGGACGAAAGCCAGGCGCGAACACCGACATGGGTTGGGGAGGGACGCGCGCAAGCGAACAAATTAACTCTGCCTAAGCAGAACAAGGTGAGCTACATGTAAATCAACGCAAGAAGGCCTTAAAACCAGATTGGTGGAGGTTTGGTGCGCACGGGGACAAAAAGACGCGTAGAGCTGGAGGGAGGTGGGTGCGCACCGGGCAGAAAGTTGCGGAGAGCTGGAGGGAGGTGGGTGCGCAGCGGGCAGAAAGACTAAGGCGCGGAGAGAGGGAGGTGGGTGCGCACCGGGCAGAAAGTTGCGGAGAGCTGGAGGGAGGTGTGGGTGCGCACCGGGCAGAAAGACGCGGAGAGAGGGGGAGGTGGATGCTCAAGGGGCAGAAAGACGCGGAGAGGGAGGGAGGTGGATGCTCACGGGGCAGATCAAGACGCGGAGAGGGAGGGAGGTGGATGCTCACGGGGCAGATCAAGACGCGGAGAGGGAGGGAGGTGGATGCTCACGGGGCAGATCAAGACGCGGAGAGGGAGGGAGGTGGATGCTCACGGGGCAGATCAAGACGCGGAGAGGGAGGGAGGTGCACGCTCGCGGGGCAAAAGGACGCGGAGAGGGATGGAGGTGGGTGCGCACAGAAAGACGCAGAGAGGGGGTCGCCATCATAAATCCGAAACATTACAAACCCGAAATATCATAACTCCGAAAAACAAAATAGCAACGCCCATCAAAAACCCGAAATATCATAAACCTGAAATATCATAACTCCGAAATTAATAGCAGGGCCCATCATAAACACGAAATGTCACAAACCCGAAAAATCACAACTCCGGAAACCAAAATAGCATTGCCCATTATAAACCAGAAGTATCACAAATCCGAAATCATAACTCCCGAAAACCAAAATAGTGTTGAACATTGCTAGAACTTTCGAAGTTATGATATTTCGATTTGTGACATTTCGGGTTTATAATGGGCAATGCTATTTTTGTTTTCGGAGTTATATGATATTTCGGATTTGTGATTTTCGGGATTATGATGTGCGTTGCTAGCAATTTCGGGTTTATGATGGGCGTCGCTATTTTGTTTTTCGGAGTTGTGATTTTTCTGGTTTGTGATGCCCCCCCCCGGAGAGGAAGTGTGCACGGGGCAGAAAGACGTGGAGAGGAGGGAGTGTGGGTCTGCACAGGGTAGAAAGACGAGGAGAGGGAGTGGCGTGACAGAAAAAGTACAAAAGGTGTACAAAGTTGACCAAGCAAGGGGGCTAGACGGTAACGGGGCGGTGCACCGAACCGGGCATTAAACCACTGTAAACGTCACCCCGTAAAGGGGCACGCTTCCGGATAAAAAATATAGCCGACTTCCTCACCATCACATAGCGATCCAGCTTAAGCCAATCAAAGTACAAGCTGACATTTTTGTTTTGAGAAATTTGGTCACCCTTCCGGCTGGTCAGGGTGGATAAGAACAAAAATGCGTTGTCGCATACGTCGGCTAGCTGCATTGGTCGCTGCGATGGTCGAAGCGTCTTAGCGCACACGGTGGCCAATAGGAAAATGTCGGCGCTAGCGAATCGGCCGCTGCGAACTGCGTCCTTCTGCCAGCGGCGGAACAGGCTGAATGGCTGTGCAAAGCCGCGGGCAATCGCCTCCTTGGGATCTTTGATTGGCTTGGTCTGCGGCTAATGCATTTAGAAATATTGAAGTTAGTAACCAGTAAGGACAATATTGGTTTGGATTAGTCTGATAGTGAAGCACCTAACTCAAAAATTAATATACAATGGCGTATAAATTGAAGGATAAAAAGGTGTAAATAAATTTGTGTATTTTATATAAAAAATTTCTGACTAAGCTAGCAAATTTAATTAAAAATACTCATTTTAACTGCTTCAGTAGAAATTTATCCAAGTGCATATCTAATTTTCAAATGTTCTGATAAATATTTACAAAAAAGTTTTTCAATCAACTTATCAACTTAATCAACTTCAGTTTGATTCATAGTATATACAGTGCACATATTTGTAAGACAGTAGACATGCAAATTATCAGTAAATATCTGAAAATATGGTATGGAATGATACTTTAAATATTTACAAAAACTTTGTTACAAAGTCAACCCATATTTTTGCAAAACAAAGAAATAATAAACGTATCACTATCTTAAAACTACAGTAAAATTACAATATAGTATATTTGAAACACTCATGTCAAAAATGTTGTAAAAGCAAAAAATTTTTTAATTTCATTGATACTATTCAATCAAATAAGGTACTTTTCTTCTTAATTTAATGAAAAAAAGCTATGTTCATATACTGCATTGTACATGCCAAAAATTCAAAAGTCTAAGTTTTAATCTAATCTGTGTAAAGAATTCCTTTAGAAATAAAAATATAACTCCACAATTTTAAAACAGCAAAAAATTGACACCTTTGTAGGCTCTAAAACTGCCACTTAAAATTAAGTACGCCTTCTATAGCCGCGCTTGATCCAAAAATATACAGTATATGGGTACAATTCTGTACATGAAAAAACTGCAGTTGGTTGTGTTTTATTGCTTAAGAGAATTTAATTGTAATTTTTAGTTAAAAGTTAAAAAATTTAAAAAATTCGAACATATTTAGCACTGCATAAATGAGTTCACTTACCATTTTATTTTGTTAGTAGGGAAAATGTTGTTTGATAAATTTTAACTCTATTTTTACAAATTATCGAATAATATGTGCTCATTTTATCTGCGCGATAAAAGACAGTAAATTTTAAACATGATGTTAAGTACAGGTTTTGTGATTTAACATTTAAAATTCAATTGGTAAATAGCAATTTATCACTAAAAATAAAAAAATATTTTAAAATACCAACACAAATGCGAGTTTTTTCTGCTTTTGTAAATATTTCTATTCGATTTGTTTATTTTTTTACTCTGATAGTTCCGGAAGCTATTTTACAAATACTACAGTACACCCAGTGCCCCAAAAACTATTGTTGCCATTTCGAGAGAAAACGAGAGCAATTGCTAAGAGTTTGAGATAAAATCTCTAATATTAAAGCATTTCAAGTCAAAAGAAAGGTCAGTAGGACAATGTAATGCCAGAGAATATAAATAAGTTTCTATTAAATATCCAAGCCTGAAGAATGACAGTCTTCTGGAAGTACTTTCAAAGAATTATTTTATGGTTTTTAATATGCTTTCGAACTTAGAAGCTAAAAAGTGAAACGGAATCGTGCAAAGTATCTTGTTTTACAGGTATTTATAGTCGTAACTTAATAATTAGGTCGGAAAGTTAGTACTTTAACAAATTGTTTTTTTCTTTTTTTATAAATTGACTACAATTTATATAATTTTTAACAAACACTTATGTTTTTTCTTTAAAAAGAGATTAATAAACCATAAAAATTATATCGTTACTTTAACTGTTATCGCTTTTAAATTTTCTTAATTTCACGCGGGCCTTGACGTGACCCGCCAGTACAAGATTTAAAGACTATTGATGTACAGTGCCTTGTTTTTTATTTGTACTTTAATGTTAGTTTACTTTTAGCTGCTGTTATTTTGAACTTTAATTGACAATTGGAAGCACGTTTTGCTCGCTTTAGCAATTTTTTCAATATTTGGAAGTTGACACAGTGATGCTCACTGCCATTTTTAGGCTTTAGCAGTTCTATTGAATGTGCATTTGATTCCCTTTGTTATTTTCGATCGCTCTTTTGTCATAGAACATATATTATTTTATAATCTATGCGCTTCTTACAGCAGCAAATTTTATACTGAATCGTACTATATTTGTCTTATATTAATATTTAGCCATAAAATTTACTAATTTTTTATAAAATATACATTCTATATGTCATAACTCATAGTCTCATACTAAGCTTACATCAAATGCGAATCATAGCCCTTCTTATATTTATGCCACTTATATCAAGGGAATATGTATCAAACCATTATTTATGCAAACTGTAGTACTACACTAGTTAATGAAGACAAAGTCTTTTCGCCCCAGTGAGCTTTGGGGTTGGAATTTTATAATACCTAGTGTTGTATCAATTATTTAAAGACTTTCAAGGCATTATTAACGCTGATGCTCCTAATATTTTGCATCGTGTCATACATAAAGTTAGCCTAATAGATAAAGTAGGGCGAGAGTTGTAAAATGTCTCTAACGTCAAATGATTTATAGGAAGGGAATTAGGGATGTCAATTCCCCAGGGAATTATCTTATCGGGGACCCCGGTGAAAAGAAAAAATAAGTAAAAATGGCGGATCACTTAGATTGTAAGTGGAATTTTTTAAACTTTGATTTAAGCTTTGTACTACATGTTCAAGTTGCAGGGGTAAAAATTTTAAACAATGTTTTTTTAAACTGTATTTGACAATGTGGCATCACAAAATTGTGCGCGCACCTTTATCGGAAAAGTGCATTTGTTGGAATGCATGCTAAACAGCTACGCTCGTGAGAGGATAATTAATGAATGAGACTGTTTTTATAATCGGAATTTTATTTCTTGCATATATATGTAAATCACCATTTTGTCCTTGTCTAATAGGGAGTATATGTATGACACCCCCCTATGCGTCAGTGCTTGACGCATGACGCAGCGCTGCGCCTGCGTCAAGCCGTCAACGCAGACCAACACAGCAGTCACTAGTCAGTAAGGCTTCTTTTTCCTGACGGGTTTCTTTTCTACGTGCAATTTGCTTGATTGAATGACTTATTAGTGAAAAAACAATCAAACGTGTGTTGTGTTTCAAATACATGTAATGCATTGAAATAAGCAATTATGCGGTAAAAGAGCATAGACAGAGTTTCAATCAGCTTTCTGTGAATCAGTTTCTTATTTTAATGGCAAAAATTAAGTTACAAATGCATTTTTTCATATTTTTTCTCCCCAGGGTCCCCGGTTAAATTCCCCGGAGAGTATTCCCCGACAAGCTCCCCGGGGAGCACTCCCGGGGTCAACATCCCTAGAAGGGAAACTACGAGCATAAGTTCTGCAACACATATACAAGTAGCTAAGCATTAATAGACGCACTGCACCGATAAAATGTAATGGAATTGCTCGAATCACCGACACCAAGACCCATAAAACTGGAGAAACTGGCAGGATATAGTAGATACATGTAGGTCAGAATCAGAAGTGATCATGGGTGGGTGGGTCAAGTGATCATGGGTTCGACCTCGATTGTATTATTCCTTCTTAATCTTATGCAATTAATTGTAAATTTGGTATGAAGTAACAGTAATTATCCTTGACCATGCTAGAGTAAAGACAAGTCAAAGTCAAGTTAATAAAAATAGACACACAGTGTAACAATAACAATGGTTTTTAGAGCCATTTTTCTTGTCTGTGTTTGTCTTTGTACATACATGTACATTTGGGAAGACTTATCTGGACCCAATCCCTTCTTATTCTACATGTACGCTGTTTTGGGTATGGGGGTTAGAGTTGGGCCGTCTGACACCCCCCTCCCCCCCCCTACCATAGTGGACTGGAGAGAAAGAAGCACATGCTATCGCTATTGGCTAGCCTGTCGTTCTCTTTCTCTTTACCTTTTGTCTTGTGTAGCGTACACTATCCAATGCACAAGGCCTAACTTTCCACTAAAGGAAGGTTCATATAGTCCGCCCATGGGCTTCCTCTTGCTTTCGCGTACACTCAAGGCCACTCACTCTCAACACCAGCCACTAGAGGCTTGTTTTAAATAATCGATCGATAATATTAAATGTACACTTGAAAGCTTGCTTTGGATCCTAGCAGAAGGGGGAGAAAGTGGCCAAGGCCACCACACCCCACAAGGCAGGCAGGCCGGCCCGAGTGCGATAACGAATGACAAAAAAATAGAAAAGTACAATTTACACATCAACTTTCAATACAATAAATACAATAATAGGTACGGTATTAATGACAGTGTATTTTCGCACAAAGTAGCTACGTTCAAACCACCAGCATGTAAACAGCTAAAATTTCACTGTTTATGAAATTTTATAAAATTTAACACATCATTTTAGATATTGAAAACTTTTAAAGGAGGGTATTACTGTTGCATGTGACTATAAAATCGTGGTAGGTATAGCTGATGATGAAACTGGTGATTGGTATCTAGCTTTTTTGATAACTTAGCCGGTTAGACCCCGAAATAGCTATTGTAATTTGTAACGCTGGAGCCAAATACAAATACAATGGAGCAATTAGTTTCTCTCAAATCTGTCTCTGCCAGTGCCAGTTTAGTCCATAGTAAGTAACCAAAGTAAAATACCCATTAGTGGTCCCGTTTCTAATGTTTATAAATATTAAGCTTCAGTTTACTTTTGGCACAGTATGCAATTTTGAAAATTCACCCTAATAACGGTTTGCACCAGCAGGAAAGCAACTATTTTGTTGTTGGAAATCGGATTAAGCAGTCAAAAGAGTGTATTTCTATGAAAAAAAGGTACTTTTTTTCCATTTTTTCAAATATTTAAACAGGTTTCGCTCTTTCAATAAAAAAATCATCGCAGTACCTTAAAGTACAGTTAGTTTGGAATTAGATGACGGCGTTGAATTGTTTCTTCCATATTCCAAAAATTATAATGAGCACTTTTCCTCAAATCAGTTTGAGATCATGATTTTTAGTCTTTCGTCGATAACTTTCTGATTTCAAATGTTTAAGAATTGAAAACTTCCACACTTGTGTATCTTTGAATTGCGCATCAATTGGTGCATAGTATGTATGCTTAACTATTAGCAGTATAGAAAAAAATGCAAAAAACTGTAAAAGTACATTTTCAATTTTTGCATTTTTTGCAACCAAAGTGCCAACTTTTTGATACAATTGAAAAAAACAACCCAATAATGTTATGCATCTTAGTAAGGCGCACCTATAACCCTCGAACATTTTTAGCTCGAGTTTTAATGTGCATGAGGAAATGCACTTTTGTAAAGACATAATCTTAAGACAAACATTTCAACTGAAGCCTGTTCCTTTTCTCCACAGTGAATCCATACAAAACTATACTCGTTAAATAGATCAGATTCTTCTCTTTAAAATGACACCTCACTTGTGAAATTCGCACTTGTAGTTTTGAAGTTACAGCAGTTTTTGTGAGATTTTTCTTGTCATTTTTTCGATGCACACGTCTCATATTATTATATTCGTCACAAGCCAGACCACCCAATGCGCTTCGCGCATTGGCTGGCTGTTTGTTCCTCATGCTCGGCACTTTGTGCCTCGCGCATTCGCTCCGCTCACTGGGAACTAGAGATCATTGATTATATAGGATAGGCCCTATGCCAGAGATTTCTAACAAAAATTTATGTTTATTGGTTGTTGGAAATATGAAATAGAAGTTGGCTTGATATCTCTACTGGCATATAATATTGGCCACAAGAAGTCATAAAAATCTTAGAATATATTTTAATGAAATTTTGATGTACTGTTCTTTATTCTGGTATATATTTTGCATGATCTCTTTACTAAGTATGGTTGCAAATGTAAAGGATTGAAAGACATTTTAAAATAATAAATGCAATTTATACTTGTTTTAAAAACAAGTCATAATATATTCAACTACCAGGTAGATAAGAAGCTTCTTTTTAATTTTGATCCATACCTGTTAGTGTTAGGAAATATTTGTCTCCTAACTATGTCAACTAGCATATGAAAAAAACAAAAAAGATATGAAAATAATTACTGATTATTAACAAAAAGTCCAATTGATAGTTATTAAATATTTATAGCAACAACTATGTCATTTGTGCCAACTATGCAAAATTAACAGTTAAGGACAAATGAATTAATATGCTAATTGGCATAGTTGTGGCACAGTTAGTGGAATTGCAAATTTAGCTAAGGCAATTATTTCCTACCAAGTAGTTAGATTGGTATCCACACTTTTTGGTGCCTATTCTTTTTAGTACATGGTATCTCAGTATCCCGTGTTTGCTTTATTGGCCCTAATTATAAATAAAAAATAGATGTCAAAATAAGAAAATAGCCCTGGTCTAATCTAAAAAATAAAAGTTTGTCAGTACTTTTACTTCAAATAGCCAAAATATTATTCATTTTGTTAAGCTGATGTGCTTTTTATTTTGAAAAGTCTCTCATTTCAATGAAATTAAATTCAGTCTAAAAAAGTTTTTTATTTCATATAAATGTGTTTATATATTTTTGTCCTTTTTACTTCTTTTTGTGGCAACAAAGGGCCAGAGTTAGAATTTAATGAATATCACATAAGTTAATTCAATGGTTAAAGCATGTTTTTTATTATACAACTGATAGTGTATAGTTAAGCTAATTGAATTAAATCAAAAGGGAGATTTTCCAAGAGTAAGAAGTTCAGCAGTGTGACAAAATGAATGAACAATGCTTTCATTAGGTAATGAAAAATGTTGTAGCAAATTTATTACATTATTATACAATTACTTTTTGTATTTATAAGTCCTATATGAACATTTACATGAACTATGGCACTGAAAAGCAAACTAGGGTATTTTTCAAGGTGGAATTTTCTGTTAGCCCTTTATAGACAAAAGTTTCTGAACACAACAATCAATATTCATATTTTTGATTTATACAAGTATTATATATGTTTTATATGTTATGTTGTTTATGTTGTTTTATATGTTTTATGTTTTCTAAATTAAATTATAAATATAAATTATATAAAACATATATATAAACAAAATACAAAACATATTGCCTAGTTATTTGACTAGCCGAAACTCAAAGAAACTTGGCATTTTGCACTATTTTTAAAGCAAATCCTATAAAAATGCCAGTTACCAAAAAGCATAGAAACCCTGTGATTAGTATGTTATGTTGTTCTTTTGCTTTTTCTTGTTGCTAAGAATTTGAAGTGTTCATTTTGATATAATAGAATATAATAACATTAAATTTTAATTATCTTATTAAGAGTTAGTAAACATATAATGTGTTGTTTTTTAATGAATTTTGATATCCAAGTGTCCAATATGTATAAAGCATTTGATTAATTGTGTATTGTAGCATTTTTTATTATGCCAGTACATTAGCCATCCTGAAAGAAGTCCATAGGCCTATACTTTTTGTTTAAGAATCTACTAATTGATGTAACCGCCCTTGTCGCCTGTCCGCTCCATTGAGAGACAAATGCATGACTAGAGGGGGCAATGACCGTAGGCTGCCTATGACTGGGCAATGACCTGACAGACCTCCAGCACCAGACTGTCCCGCCCACATGATTGATAGCTTTGGTAGCGCTTCATGACCAGAGGGCCAAGGACCCATATGGACCCCACCTGTAGCCAAGGTGCAATAGTTGGTCACTCGGTCATAGTATGACCGAGTGGCTGCCACCACTCTATGTGACCTGGCGCACCTGGATCTTTCTACCAGACCTCTCGAGGCTAGAGCCCCGCCTGGGATGGTTACCAGGAGATTTAGGCTAACAGGGGAGACACATGCAGCCGAGTACAGGGACTCTGCTTGGGGCATGATCGGGAACTCTGGGCTCAATCTGGAGGATTTCTCAGCAGGGGATCCTTTGTGGCTGTGAGCGAGGCTGACTTGCGACTTTGATTACTAAAAGTAGTATGAGGCAAACATGTACTGTCTATAGTTTAGATTGCTCAAGGCGAAGGGACGCATCAGCATGGGGTTGCAACCTTCCTACTGCCATTCTGTGCCAAGACTGACTAATCCCTCTACTGCACGCACACGCAGCCCCGCAGCACGCACTCACAGGCGGGCTTTGCACGGGGAGAGGCAATTAGCTTACCCAACTTCCTTATGCTTTGCCACCCTGGGAGAAAGGCTTAGCAAGCCATGGGTGAAATGATGGTGAAAGAGTGAATAATGATGAGGTTAGTTAATAGTTAATAATTAGGCCCTTAGGCAAATAATCAGGCAATAAGGCGGCTTCACTATTGAGTAGAATACAGCAAAAAGTTACGGTATCACAATTAGCTCAGCTCTCTAGTCAAGCAATGGCAAAATAGGCAAACCCCAGATAAGCAAAGGCGATTAGAGCACAAATTAGTAACAGGAACTTACCGGCAGCTGCACAGAGAGAGAGAGGCGGAGTGACCGAGGGCGGCTGTAGGCTGCAGTCAGGCAGACAGTGAAGCGGCGATGCGCTGAAGTGACTAGGCGCTGGTGTAGATCAGGCAATGCTGATGATGCTGGGCGGTATCAGACCGCTGGCCGATAGGCGAGCTCGCTTGGGGAGCTGAAGATAACTTGGCGGGTTCGTCTTATAGATGGGAAGGTCAGAACAGTGTCTGACTGCAAGTCCAAAGAAGGACGAGGAGACGAACAGGTTGAAACGTCTGAGCATTCTCCTGCTGAAAACCGCTTCCTTATATGCCTTCCCAGCCGCTGCTCCAAGGTCGTTTCCATGACTCCCTCTCTCTGATTGGCTGCCGGCAGAATGACGTCAGAATGAGTCATGATGAGAAGCATGAGACCGGCATAGCAACATGAGAAATGGGAGAATTGCGCTATCCGGAGGTGGGGTGGGGGGATAATTGGCGCAGCGGGAGGTCGCGGGAGTGTTGCACAAGCAAACATTGAGAACAATGGGGCTGGGGTCGAGAACAAAGGAATTGGGAATCGGGGATAATTGGGGAGAATCGAGAACAATAGAAAAGCAAACATTGGGGAAAATGTGATAATTAGGTGCGAAAACGAGAAAAATAGAAGCGGAGGTGGGGTGGGTGTCGCATGAGAAATTTGGGGAGGAGAACAATAGCGTGAGAAAAGGTTGCGCAAGAGAGGGGGATGAGTCATCGATGAGTCATCGAGGGGAAGAGGGGGTCACACGACTTGCGTCACCATTTGGGAGTTTGAGAAGGGATGGGGGAACGGTGAGCACACAGAATACTGTAAGTAGACGCAGAGAAAAGGGGGGACAGCGCAGGAAAATAGTGCGAAAAGGGGCCAAAAGAGGGGAGACAGAAAGAGTACATAAAGAATAGGGAGGCGGGCAGGGGAGATAGGGTAGAGGGGGAGGTACAAAGAGGGAGGGGGAAGCTCCGGAAAGGCAAGTGTGGCGGCAGGAGAGATGGAGCCAAGGCAGCAGGGGGTGCAGCAGAGCGGGAGTCTCCAGGCCTGGTCAAAGACCTGGCCGAGTCTCAACAGCTCTGTGCAGGGGGTGCATGGCGATAGGAGGCACTCTCGAAAAAGTTCCTGTGCCCTATCCCGCAACCAGAGCGTGGTTACATCATAATATTATTTTTTAACAAATAAACTTTGCTACTATGGTAACTTGTGAACCTGTATACACACTTGCTTGTAATAAAAGAGTAGCTAATTAAAATATCAACTTCTAAATATATTCCTGGTATAATACAGTGATACCCAGTTTTTTAGCTATAGTTACAAATTGTTTATAGGCAATAAACTTGCTATGGAAAAATGGTGCAACTTGACTTTAATTATAGAGCATCAATTAAAGGCTAAATGTTTTTACTACTATGGTTAACTAAATTTTTGTAGGATTTGCTTTATAAATTGTGCTAAACGACAAGTTTCTTTAGGTTTAGGCTAGTCAAATGACTAGACAATATTTTTTATTGATCAATATATAAATACATTTAGTACTTGTATAAACCACAAATATGAATATTGATTTTTGTGTTTAGCAACTTTTTTGTCTACAGGAGGGCTGACAAAGAAGTCCACTTTGGGGAATACAAATTTTAAATGTGTTGATTGCAATTGTACTTGCCTTTTGACCTTTGTCACCTAAGCATTTTCCACTTAAACTTTTGGCCACCCTGGCCCCTTTTTGCTTTTGCATTATAGCAACCTAATAGCTTTGCCAATCGTTTTTAGAAAGATAAAAGCTTTTTTCATAGCCCAGTCTTGCACCTAGGCAAGAGCCTCTTTGGATTTTTAAAATCGTTCGTTTGGAAGCCAATCATAGCTCTTTTATTTCAGCTTTGCATGAATTTAAGTAATTCCCATTTAGCTTACTACTCTTAGTAGCCCATATCATTTGTAAATGTGTCTTTTTATATCTAGATATTGTTGCTACATTCTTTTAGATGAGATGTCTATATGGTTCGTGTGTTTAGCTATCAACAATAGCCTTTGGTTGTGGATTTATTGACTTAATATTTTATGACACATGCATTTATTTGCAGCCAATGGTAGTTATTACAAACAATTTTTCTGCAAAAGTTATTCATAGATAGTTTTAGTTTTCTTTATTTATTGTTCAACATTTTGTTCGTGTTTCTATCTATCTGATTAAATGATTTGACTAGCTGAGTGAGAGCAGTTGGTTTAGAGTCTGGATTCTACCTTTTAAATCGGGTTGGCCAACTTATAATTATGGCCGATAAAAGCTTTCAAAAGTTGGTCTATATTTCCTTTTTGTTGCGTTTTTATTGGCTGAGGCCCAGTTCTTCTTCCCTCCTTGCCAACCAGCCAGCATCTCCCAACTTCCCCGCAAACCCCAAGCCCTGATTTCCAATAAAAGCACGTCCTTCCTACTGCCTTTTTCTTTGGTGCAGTCTGCCGCCATTTTTCTTTCTCTAGTCCGCGTCCTATACATAAATGTGATTAGAGCATACACAGTACAAGCAGGCAGTGACAAGATCTGGCAGCTGGCAGGCGGTGTCCGCTGATTAATAGTGTTAAAGCAAAGAAAGAATAGAAACGCATTCGGCTTCAGAGGTCATCTTCTACATCGAGCGCAATCTACGCAACTAGCCAACTGGGTAAAAAGAATGCGATTTATCTAACTTTATCTGTTACTAATACTTTTGTCTTGTAAAAATTTTCAACTGTCAAACAGTCCTAAAAGTAGATAATAGTTGCGGGCTTTAGTGTCGATTTAATCTAGAATAGTGTGTAGAGTATCAAAATTTGTTCCTGTGCGCAGCTAACGGGGTAAAAACTTAATGGTAGTCTAATTAACTAATTAACAGCAATTATTTTGTTGTCATGTTTTCTATCGTTTTATATGGCTCGTTTATTTGTCTAAATATCAATTTGTTTGTTAGTTAAAAGCTCTGAAAGCTTTCAGAGACGAACTCATTTGTTAGATTTTTCAAACATTTAGCCTACCGCACATTCGATGACTTGATTTTCATGCAGCACCTTCAGCCAAATAGGCTTACCAAAAAACTGCTGTGCAACCAGTCGAATGACTCAACCCATCTCGATCCTACAGTTTTGTATAACGACAATCTTACACTGGAAAACAGATTGTCCGAACTTTTCCAGCCTGTGCGGACTGTTAAGCAAGCCATGCCTATAGTGCAGCAGGAAGTTCAACCGGCCGATGGGGTTGACGTTGATTGCTTGAAGAAAATGGAGGATAACCTGACAGAGCTGGAACAGGAGTCGCAGAGCCTGTTTCAGAAGAAAATGCGATTGATGAAGGCGGAGCAACAGAGAAAGACAGAGAAGATAGAGGAAAAGCCTCGTCCGAAGAGAAGTGACAAGGAGATGAGGATTCTTGAAGTTGAAAAGGAGACAAAAAGACTAATCAAGCACAATGAAGAGCAAAAACAGTTGATACGTGAAATGGAACAGCGGCAAGAGGCTTCGAAAGAGCAAGCAGAAGAAAATGATTCTGTCTCCTCCGAGGAAAGCCAGGAATCCGAACAGCATGATCCAACTATAGATGCTGATGAAGAGGTAGCGCAGATGATGGCGTTGGCCCTAGGTTTTAACCAGGTTGACCGCACAGCTGAACCCGTCTGGGCCGAGTGGAACGACAAGTCAGATGACGACCCCATGATTACTGATAACCCTAACGAGGTCAGTGAGTTTTGCTCTGATTTGATGAACAGTTTTGGAAGTGCATTCGAATCGCTTAAGCGCCGTGGTTATTACGATTCAAAAGATGATATTGACAGCGAGCTGATTAGAGACTACAAAGCGATGATTGCCAACAAGGACGATTTAAAATGTTTATTTGGGATCGGCAAGTGCGGTCCCAACAAGAAGCTTGACTGTCCCGTTCATACTCGTTCGGGTGCAGGTTTCAAATCAGGTGCCTTTTGCTGTCCTGGTTCAAGCAAAGATAAGCAATCAGCACCGTCAGCTCAGTCTGATGATCATAAATCAACGTTTCGAGATGCTCAGTCATCTTCATCTCTCCAGCAACCATCAACAGCTCGAGGTGCCCGATATTCTTCATCTCAGCAGCATCAATCAACAGCTCGAGGTGCCCGATATTCTTCATCTCAGCAGCATCAATCAACAGCTCGAGGTGCCCGATATTCTTCATCTGAGCAGCATCAATCAACAGCTCCAGATGCTCAGTCGTCTTCATCTCGCCAGCATCAGTCAACAACCCGAGATGCTCAGTCATCTTTATCTCACCAGCATCAGTCAACAGCTCGAGATGCTCAGTCGTCTTCAACTCGTGAACATCGAACTGAAAAATTACAGCCATCAATTTGCGATCTGCCGGCGTCGACGCCACCTGGTCAAATGATTCTTTCAACGCCACCACAGGATCAGCCGATTCCATCGACGCCACCTGATCGAATCATTCTTTCGACGCCACCGGGTCAAATAATTCTTTCGACGCCACCGGGTCAAATAATTCTTTCGACGCCACCGGGTCAAATAATTCTTTCGACGCCACCTCAGGATCGGCCGATTCCATCGACCCCTCCTAATCAGCTGATTCCGCCTTCGTCAAAAATGAATCCACAGCCGCCAACATCGTCTATTGGGTCGCCACCTAAAAAGCGTGATCGACCGGCGCAGCTTAAAGACTTGCTTTACGGATACAGTTCATCAATCTGCGAATTCTTCGAGCACGATGCTGAGTGCAAAAATCTTGTATCTGATTGTCAAAAGCGAGAGTCGTCTGCACGTGATTCTACGGCCGAAACTGGTATTCAGCATGCCCATAAAGGGGATATCCTCAAACCTGTCCCAGTTAGGCAAAAGCAACGTGGAATGCCAAGAAAGGTTATGAATCTGAACTCAAACGAAGCTAATGCTCCGGAATATCGACGGCGTGGCCCAAACGAAAGGTATTATGAAAGTATGAATCCAAGTGCGGACTATCATTACCAGGAACGTAGTCCAAGTCGTCATAAACATTCAAGTCCACATCGACGACAGGATCCAAGACAACATCATGGATATCCAAGTCCGAAGCGTCATCGAGACTATCCAAGCCAGAGTCATCATCACCAGCATCGGAGCCCGAATTGTTCAAATCGTCAGCGGGATTCGAACCAAAGCGCTAGTCATGAATATCCAGTTTCGAGTCGTCACCACAGATTTCCGAATTCCAGACGTCATCACGAATCTCCAAGCCCGACTCGTCTTCATGGATCTCCAAGCCTCAGACGTCCTAACGGATATCTTAGCCCGATCCGTCCTCATGGATATCCTAGCCCGATTCGTCCTCACGGATATCATAGCCCGATCCGTCCTCGTGGGTATCCTGGTCCAATCCGTCCTCACGGATCTCCAAGCTCCAGGCGTCCTCACGTATCTCCAAGCTCCAGGCGTCCTCACGTATCTCCAAGCTCCAGGCGTCCTCATGGATCTCCAAGCTCCAGGCGTCCTCACGGATCTCTAAGCTCCAGGCGTCCTCATGAATCTCCAAGCTCCAGACGTCCTCAAAGATCTCCAAGCCCGAGACGTCATTACGGATCCCCCAGCTCCAGGCGTCCTCACAGATATCCAAGCCCGCTACGTCATCACGGATCACCAAGCCCGAGTCGCCATCACGGATATCGTAGCCCGCTACGTCATCACGGATCTCCAAGCCCGAGTCGCCATCACGGATATCGTAGCCCGCTACGTCATCACGGATCTCCAAGCCCGAGTCGTCATCACGGATCTCCAAGTCCGAGTCGTCATCACGGATCTCCAAGTCCGAGTCGTCATCACGGATCTCCAAGTCCGAGTCGTCATCACGGATCTCCAAGCCCGAGTCGTCAGCACGGATCTCCAAGCCCGAGTCGTCAGCACGGATCTCCAAGCCTGAGCTGTCATCGCGGATATCCTAGCCCGAGCCGTCATCGCGGATATCCTAGCCCGAGCCGTCGTCGTGATCCGAGCCCAAATCTTCACCAACAGCGGTCAAGCAAGGTAAACATTATAAATCCGCACTCATCCGGTGCCGTCTCATCTAACCATCGCTCTCGCTCTGACAATCGCGCTAGGCATCGCAGCAGTCATGACAGTCATTGTAGCATTGACTCGCACGCTACTAGCATCGCTGAGAGCTACTCAAACAGCCAGCAAAGTCGGAATCATCGGCGCCTCGACGAAAAGAGAACAGAGCAGGGCCTTAAACGTCGCAATTCGATCGATTATCAAATTGGTGCAGATTGGATAACTCGCTTAATGACGGGCTGCAGTGGCCAGACTAACGGTTCTGACATTGAAGCTTCGCGCTATTTGGACAGTAGAAGTAACAGAGAGATCGGAAACGACGCCAGAAGTAGAAGCGATCGCTTTAACAAAAGAGATCACAATACTATGAGAAACGATGGAACTGGTCGCTGTCGAACTCGCGAGAGTAGTGCTAGATACGTTGACAAAAAATATAATAATTCACCAGTTGGCCGCTACGTCGCTGCCAACGATGCCAGCTTGCTAGGAGACATCGACAGCGAAGTTGGCGCGACTTCGTCCAAATCCAGCGATTCTAGCCGCCGTCCGGAGATTTACTGGAAAGTTACCAAAGTGCCCAACGAGCCGGGCGCGGCCGCTAAATTCGTTGCTGAATTGAACGCCGCCAATGAGAATGGCGGAGCCGATCCAAATAATATTGACGAGCCTCTCGTACTGCACACTATTCAGGTGTCTACGCCGAAATGTCTGCGGTCCGGCTAGTAGAGAAGAGAAAGACAGCAAAGCGGAGAGCAATGCAGTCGACATCAGAGAGTGGTTTGGTAGTTTAATTAACTCTAGTATCGAAAATTTATGGAATATTCAGTTAGTTTTTTCTGACAGTTTCTTAGTTCTTTTATTTTAGAATGTTTTTGGCGTGCAAAGCCATAAAAAAGAACACTTTTTTGTTTGAATAACCCTTGGCCAGTCCACAGTAGGTAGGATTTTTGTTATTTTTCATTAAAATACGCTAAAGTCAATATGACAAGAACAATCACGCTCGTACATGCGCAATACCCAGCCGAGTTGGCTGGCTGGCGAGAGGCCCAGCCAAGGTAAGTGGCAAAAGTGCCCACCGAAGCAATACAGACGAAGTACTAATTAGACGACAAGGCATTTAGCCTTAATTATACAGCTATAGTTACTCCTGCCGTTGACTCAAAATTCCTTTAGTTTTGCTTAGGTTTCTTTCATAACTAAGTCGCTATTTTGGTCAAAAGTCGCACGGCCGCTGTAAATCGGGGGGGGGGGGTTGCGCATGTATGAGAACAATACTCGAAAGCATTAAAAATGACAAGAATCTAATTAGTAGTTTATTAGTTACTCATTGTTATAAATAGAATTTCTGATTTCCTAATTTATTATAAAGTGTTGCCAACGCGATTTCAATTAGCTGTTGGTTTTTTACAGTCTTCCCTGAAATGCTTGACTTGTTTAATAAATTTATTATGTCAACAGTCATTGGTTACATAAAGTATCTCTGTGTGTTGCTGGGCATTGTTTATTTCTGAAATCTGAAATGATCTAAAATTCAAAAATAATATTTTGTTACTTAATACTTTGTTGTTAATAATTCGTCGCTATGAAATTCCAACCCTGATGGGTTTTGTTATGCTTTTTCCTAATACTTTTTTTTCGTTTCTTTCAGTTTATTTTTCTAGTTTATTGTTTTTTCCAGTTTATTGTTTACAAGTAATCTTACGCTAGTACTCTTTCATGGCGGTTTTTCCTGCTGAGTAATACATTGGTTGGTGCAAGCTTTTCACAGCGTATTTAGAAAATTTAGCCATTGAGTTGGAAAGATTTTGTCGGGAGTCTGTCTGAGCAGAATTTTCTAGGATTTTGGATGAAAATATGTTTTGATCCAGTCTCCGTGTTTCACAGTTGTTATTTCTTTACTGAAGATAATCTGAATTGGGCACTGTACAATTTCTATTCAAAATCATCAGGCTCATCTGTGTTGTTTAACCTGGTGCAAGGATCATCGCAGCAGTTCACCAATATTTAGATCATCAGTGCAGTTCACCAATATCCCAGATCGCCACAACAGTTCACCAATACCCCAGATCGCCACAACAGTTCACCAATATCCCCGAAAGCCACAACAGTTCACCAATATCCCCGAAAGCCACAACAATTCACCAATTTCCCCTAAAGCCACAACAGTTCACCAATATCCCCGAAAGCCACAACAGTTCACCAATATCCCCGAAAGCCACAACAGTTCAACAATTACCCCAGATCGCCACAACAGTTCACCAATATCCCCGAAAGCCACAACATTTCACCAATATCCCCGAAAGCCACAACAGTTCAACAATTACCCCAGATCGCCACAACAGTTCACCAATATCCCAGATCACCACAACAATTCACCAATTTCCCCTAAAGCCACAACAGTTCACCAATATTCCAGGTTCTCAATTTGATTCACCTAACGATTTTATAGTTTATTAGCTTATTAGATACAAAAGTGTAGTGATAGGCTAGCTTGTATTTTGCTTGGGAAAAGAAGATCGCAGAAGATTGAAATGTGCCAAACTAGAAACTATATATCATTGACCTTGACTGGCCTGTAACAGATAGGATCAAGAAATAGTTACCCTAAAGCTGGGGTTAGCAGCACTGAAATCCCGTTGAATTGGCGCTCCCTTTGCTGATTATCAAGCATCTGTGGGTCCATTCTGCATGCAGTTTCACTCCTATATCTTTCTCCCCATGCCCATCCTCTCTGCAGCCTCTCAGCATATCGAAATCCACTCGCGCCAAAACCTGCGTTCTGGGTGTGTTTAGTGCGGCGCATCAACCTACTGGAGGCCACGTACATTTTATACAAAATCATTCCGCCATATGCATATAAGAAGTTCTAATTTGCATATAATGCTATATATTGCATGATTCTGATCGATTAGTTAACAGTTGCCGTAAACTGTTAACTAAGCATGTACTCGTACCGGTGTATTATACGTCTAATATCTATATACGAGTAATATTCTAATCCGACTCTACAAACTGGTAGATTCCGTAAGTCCACGCATCGCACTGCACTTCATCCTAGTTTTATGCATACAGAATATGCAGCGGCATCCGCTAGCAGCCTAACAACCTGCTACATCACTACATGCGGTGTAATAACTGACAGGCCCTTATATACCCATGTATAAGCAGCAGCGAATATACTAGTATAGTTTATGACTCTGATACAACCTTCGAAATTTGAATATGTATACGCGAGTTATGCGCGTTATGCACTATCGGACTGAAGGAACAGTATTTTTATGATTACACTGAAATAATGAGGTTGGCTGCTGTTTGCCTTAGTTACGGTTGCTGTAGCTATAGCAAATTTGAACGCTTCTTCCACTGGCTGCAACCGTGCAATGCCATCATAAATAATAGTACACAGCTTTTTCTCTACTATTATTGTACACAATTGTCATAGCCTATATTTATTTTTTTCTTTTGTTAGTCTGAATTCGAAATTAATTTGTTAGTCGAAGGCTTGAGGGTGCAAAGTAAATAGTGCCCGGAAAATAGCGTGCTTTATCAGAATCTCATATAGAGCATGTATAGCTCGTATATAATTCCCATAGACAAATGGTTGAAAAATAAAGCCCGCAACTTGACTAACTGCTTGGAATAGCGGCATAGGTGTAGGAACGGGGGGGCCAGTGGGGCCACCATGGCCCCCCACTTTTTAAAATGGGGGGACAGTAATGGTATCTGGCTTCTTGCTTCTTTTTGGTTTTTGCTGCTTTGCATGAATGCATTTTGCTGCAGGGCGACAAAACATGGCGCCTGCAGCGCCAAAATGAGTGCCTGCGGCGCTAAGATGAGTGCCTGCGGCGCTTTATAAAATGAGTGTTGACAAGATGAATTCTGAAAATAATCGGTACATGATAATGTGCATTTTCCATATAAAAAATATAACTCGACGGGGGTTTGCGCCCCCCCCTAAATCCGTCACTGAACCTGGCCCTAGGGGTCCCAATCCCGGGATCCCGGCTTTTTGTTAGTGTACGGGATCCCGGGATTAGGGGTCCGGGATCCCGGTAAACACGGGATTGGAATTTACACTTTGCAGAAGTGAATATGTTTCGTCTTGCAATTAGCACTCAACAGTTTTGGGAGAATTTTTGCATCCTGAGAATGAAGTTATAGAATGAAGGACAGTAGGACTATCAATCAACTCATTCAACTGTATCAAGCACTACTAGTCACTAGACTAAGGGGTCTGACTCTAGTCTAGACTCTAACTGTCTAAGTGGCGATGGCCTGGACACTGGGCCCACTGGCCCGGGCCCCGCCGCAGTGCACAGGCGCAGCTAAGGAAGGGAAAGGGGAAAATGGGGGTGGGGTGCGGACTGGGTTCTGAGTAGGGATTCCAATCCCGGGATCCCGGGATTGGGGCCAAAAATCCGGGATTGAATCCCGGGATTTTTTTGGGAATCGAATCCCGGGATTTTTAATCCCGGGATTGCAAAAGACCGGGATCGGGATCCCGGGATTTCAAGGCCTTAATCCCGGGATTGGTCCGGGATTAGAACGACCTTTCAATGCCTAAATTAGATAATTTAAAGTCTAAACGTTTATTTGAATAATAAAACATTTATTTGTTTTTGCTGTTTCTCAATGAAACGTTAAACATTTGCAAAGCTCCTGTCCTAATTGAGCTAAAAATTGTTAATGTGAACTGTAAATGATAGATAATTTTAACTTTTTTTCGTTTTCTACCACGAGACGAGACTGAGGGCCTTTTCATATTGCTTGCTCTGGTTCCAGAACAAGAACCAATTTGTGAAGTATAAACTTTTTGTCTCCATAACTAGAGGGAGATACGTGCTATAAAGTTTTTATTATTGAATGACAGTCGCCAAGAAGAAAGTGAAAAATCGTGCAAAGTGAGGCTGTTAAGGCAGTCAAATATTAACAGAGTTTAATAGTTATAATGCTGTTTTTCTTCGAATTCCGAACCGATTCTGGTTCTGGAATTGGTAATATGAAAAGGCCCTGAGACTCTGAGAGTCGCGAGACCATGACTACTGCACGCGGCACGCCGCACAGTCCGTCTAGCAATTTAGGGATTCCAATCCCGGGATCCCGGGATTGGGGCCAAAAATCCGGGATTTGAATCCCGGGATTTTTTTGGGAATCGAATCCCGGGATTTTTAATCCCGGGATTGCAAAAGCACCGGGATTTCGGGACTATTCAATCCCGGGATTGTAAAATGTCGGGATTTTGGAATCCCTAGTTCTGAGTCTGAGTCTCTGTGTGTGTGCGTGTGAGGTGGTCTGTGTTGGGGGCAGAGAGAGGCACCAGCGCAGCGTATACGGTCCTAATCCGAGGGGAGAGGGTGTAGTTTTGTGTGTATGTACAACTAACAACTACATGTAACTTCAACTATTTTATCAATGCAGTTCTACTCGTATAAGCTAGAAATAGAAATTAGAAACCTAAATGATGCTCAAATTGGTTGAGAAATTGTTTTGTGGACAATGGGAAAGCTTCCCGTAAATTTGTTTGTTCAATCCCGGGATTGGCCCGGGATCCCGGGATTGGGTCAATTTTTTGTCCGGGATCCCGGGATTGTAAAATGTCCGGGATTTGGGATCCCTACCTGGCCCCCACTTTTTGAAACGTTCCTACGCCTATGAATAGCGGGCAATATAAGGCTCGCACCATGCTCTATTACAAAGGAGTTCATAAGTAGCTATATAATAAGCAAATAAAGCTTTGATAGCTAGCCAGCTAGTTAGTCCGTTAGTGAGTTACAGTGTAGTTAGCTGTATTACTCGCATGATAGACTTGCTATTAACAGTCTGTTAAGCTATTTATTTTTACGCATATAGCAGCTTCTGCCTTCTCGTACTTTAAAGATTTGTCTATTTTGTTTCTTTAACCCGAGTTTTCCTAAGTGTTTCATTATAGAGGCGTTCTATTATAGTAATTACTCTACATATTATGAGAGTAATAATAGTCTGATTCTTTCCCTCTCACCCCCTTACCCTTTGACCACAATGTACATCAATACCGCCTTAATCTATCCACCTCTCTCCCACACCCTTAACCCAACCCCAGGCCTCCTTATAAATGTACATTATAGGGACCGTTAACTTGTACCAGACTGTTCAGTGTAAATTGATTTTAACTTAAACCAGACAGCCCAATCCTCTCTCCCGAAAATTTTAATCTAAATTGGCTAGCCTTCTCTTCCTTTCGGGTCCGTCGTAATTTTAACGCCTCTCTAATCCATCCGATTGTTTATCACCGGACTACGGGCCGCCGCTTAAATCGACCCCTCGCTATCCAAAACAAAACAGGCAGTTCTCGCTCGCTCCTGTGGAATAATTGTATACGCTACTGATCTTACTGATAAGCCAGCAATCTACTGGACCATCTCAAAAAACAACAGCATGACGCACCACGCCGCTGTAAACGCCTCAAACGAAGACGGCGACGAAGACATTACTAGAGACGCTGGCGCGTCTTCATCAACGTCTGGCGGATCTGTCGCGCTACTCTCATCGTCAGCTTCGGTAGGCAATTCGGCCGGCGGAGCGGCCGCTGCCACTGAAGACATCGACGAACTAGATCCGGACAAGCAGACTAATCTCATTATCAATTATCTGCCGCAGAATATGAGCCAAGAAGAGATTAAAGCACTATTTGGCGGCATTGGCGAAGTTGAAAGTTGCAAATTGATACGGGACAAAGCTACTGGTGAGTTGCTTGTTTTATTTGCCAAGTCGCCGAATTCCGAAGGTCAGTTCCCGTTGTTTTTAAACGAATTTAGCCCCGGCTTAATTGTGCCAAGAAAGTCAAAAAAAGAAATTGAAAGTTGCAAAAGAAAAAAGGCGCGGCACTTGTAGCAGAAGCAGAGCATTTCGCAAGCAGAAAATTTCACGCTTCGCCAAGTTTCTTCAACTCGAATTTCTCGAACCAACTCGCCGTTCATATGTGCTCTGATTGATCACGCCGCCCCGACGGAATTCTGGGGGTTTGGGGATTTTTTCTGAGTTTGTTTCCCACCCGAGATCCAAGTTTGCCCAAGGGGTCAGTTGGGGCACGCAAGCAAAAGCTGCCAAGTGGAACAGACTTAAGGATTTTTCGAGTTTTTTTCCAAACTAAAACTTCGAAGGCGCGGGTAGTTGGCGAGAGAAAGTCGTGAGTTAGTGGGGGAAGCCTTGGGTCGAATATAAAACCAGTTGTGTAGAAGGAAGCTGAGATCGGAATTGAACATCGAAACTCACTTGAGACTTATAAAAGTCTAGTATATCATCGCAAAGCCGATTTTTAGCCTAATCTATATACTGATGAGTGAGTTCTCTACTGCTCAAGGCATAGATTGAGACTGCTCTAGACCGCCGGGTTTTAAAGTTTACAGCCACGCATAATATTGACTGATTCCACCTGGTTAAAGTGGCTGAGCATTCCCCGCGGGTTTGGGATCTCTACGAACTTATATTCAATATCTATAGGATAGGAAGGGGAAGGGCTTTGATGAAGGACATCGTTCGAAGGAATCCCGAACCAAGTGTGCCGCTTCACTGTAAAAAATCAATGAGACCTTGGCGATGCTGTGTCTGCGTGTTTTTTCTTCTCTCTTCTCTCCTCTCTTGGTCTTCACTCTTCACATGGGAAAGTTCGTTTCTCCCAATGCTTAGTTGATCGAACTGGAGTTGGCGTTGTTGTTGCTGTGCTCTGTGCAATCTCGGCTCAGTTTATTATATGGTAAGTCCATTTTTTCTTCGATTCAGACTTGCTCGAGTGCCACTTCACTTGTCTAGAGCATTGTACAGCTTGTGTGTGTCACTGCCCGCTTGTTGTGACAGCCATCTGCTGTTGTGCTTATCGGAAATTCTGTGTCTCTAAGATGCTTAAAACTCCATATTCCATCTCACCTTCCATCTCATCTTCCATCACCTATCTCATCTCCTCTCTCCTATCTTATTTTCCATCTTATCTCCCATCTTATCTCCTATCTCCCATCTCCCATCTCATTTCCCATTTCCCATCTCATTTTCTATCTCACATATCGTCTCCCGTCACCCGTCTTATCTTCATCCAATCTTCCATCTCATCTTCCACCCCATCTTCCATCTCATCTCATCCTCCATCTCTTAACTCAGCAATTCAATTTAATCTAATCTTCAATCTCCCATCTCATCTTCCATCTCTCATCTTATCTCCCATCTCCGATCCTATTTTCCATCTCCCAGCTCCCTTCTCAGGCTCTCACCCTGTCCCCATTTAAAGAACGATTCGTTCTTTTTTATTTAATAGGCTAACGAGCCTACATGCGTGTATCAGAAAGTCCAAAAATATTGGCAACCGATTCCAGTATTAGCGAAAATTGTTTCAATTGGAATTAGGATTTGGAAAACCTGACTGACTGGGGCCTGACCGGCTGACCCCCCCCCCCCATCATCGCACGCCAAAGCATAATGCGGAATTCTCATAGGCAAACCCAACGTTACCGATGTTTGACGTAGTGGAGGAGAATAAGGATAGAGAGAGAGAGAGAGAGAGAAAGAGAAACTGAAGAAGAAGACGGAGCGAGGCGTGGAAGCTGTAGAGAACCTCGGAATTGGCTTGGGCATTCGCCTCATCCCAGGCCATGCATATTTGATGGCCCAGCTCTCTCTCTCTCTGCTCTTGCCCGGCGACCCCTTCACCCCAGCTCCTCTTTTTTAGGCTGGTCTTTTCTCCAAATTACCGAGCACCCGTCGCCATCTCTTTTGCCTCCTCTCCTTTCTATTCATATGCCTGCAGCCGCTGGGCGGTGCTTTCGGGTTTCGATTATGGGGGAGCTACACAGATGGAGGCGGAGTGATGTATTTCGATGCATAGAGCCAATTACCACACAGAATTGAAATTCAACAACTTTCATGGTTTGCCTGACGCTGAAGGAGATACGCAGAGATAATCAAACGCATTGCTCCAGGCCTTGTTCACCTCGTGATGGGCGTGATGCTCTATTAGCATTTTTATTTATAGCTCGTAATTAACTTCAAGTCTCTGTAGCTGTTGCACTCTCTCGTTTAATTCTTAATCTTGACCTTCACTGTCCCTTCTCACTTTTCCGTCATCCCGCTCTCTTCACTGTTCCCTTCTCACTTTTCCGCCATCCCGCTCTCCCATCTCTCATCTTACCTTCTTCCCTCTCCCATCTCATATCTTGTTTCCCTTCTTCCCTCTCCCATCTCATATCTTGTTTCCCTTCTCCCCTCTCTCATCTCGCTCCCATCTCTCCTCTCTCATCTCTCATCTCCCTCCCCTCTCCCATCTCGCTCCTTTCTCCTATCTCCCCTCTCTCATTTCGCTCCCTTCTCCCATCTCCCCTCTCCCATCTCTCTCCTATCTCCCATCTCTCCCATTTTCCCCTCCCATCTCCTCTCCCTTCTCTTCTCCCATCTCCCCCCTCTTTTATCTCCCCACTCTCCTATCTCCCGTCTCCTATCTCCCTCTCCCATCTCCTCACTCTCACATCTCCCCTCCCCCGTCCCCTCTCTCCCATTTCAGGCTCTTGTCTCAGATGTGAGATACCTCAGCTCTATTATCCAGTTCACCAGTCTTTCAAATACTTATCTCCCCTCCAGTCAATATTCTCTCTATGTTTTACATTTAGTAGTCTACATTTTTTCTCCTACATCTTACTTTATTTCTGGCCTAAATGCACTAAACCGAATCAAAATGCACGCGACATTGTAATCAGAAACTGGAAGGTCACTTTTGTTTAGTTTATCTCAAGTTATGATTATTAATAAATCACCTTAGATTTGATTAGTATAGTAAAATTGAAGGAACTGTAGTGTTCTGTTCTGTTTGAGCATCTTAGAGATTCCAGTGTGGTTCCTGCCGGAATCCGAGGAAAATTGAGGCCAAGGGTTATAATAAAGAAAAGTGAGTAGTAGGCTGTGTGGTAGCAGCGGGTCTGAGGTTTTGCGAATAGAAAGGGAAATTGAGCACAGCGTCTCCCGTATGCTTAACCTGCATCAAGAGAGAGAGAGAAACAGTCTGAGCCCTATGGTGTACAGCAATTCTTGGCTAACATGTCTGGCATTGTAGAAAATGGACAAGAAAATGAAGAGCTGCGGAAATGACATAGAGAGGGAGGGAGACTTTGCTTGAAGTAGAGCATATAGCATTGGGCTTTTTTCTTGCTTAACTGCTGCTTCTTGGCTTAAGCTTCCGCAGCCTTGGTTTCCTCTCCTCTCAACGTCTTCTCGGCTCAGATTCCCTCAGATTTTTCTAGTCCCTCTACAGCTCTTCAGCTGGTGAAAGTGAAGTGTAAAAAAGTTCTAATTTACTGATTTCAACTAAATTTACTTAATTCACAGTCAGTAATTTGGCATGCTAGGGGAGATAGATACGATTAATAAAGAGAAGATGAAGATGAATAAAAATCGTAAGCTGCGCCGTCCCCCTCCGGAGAGTCCACAAGGTGGATGGTCGCTCGCCCGGTAGGCAGAGATTCTTGGGCATTCTTAACACCGAAGAGGCAGAATGGGCATTCCTCAATGCGGATTTTCCCTGGAGGAAAATAGGGAATTTTATTTAGAAATATAGTTTGTTTGTAGTTTAATTTAGTTAGTTTTTTATTAGAGGCAGGATGCTGCGCGCACCCTGGCGCACTTTAAGCGACATTGTCACACAAACGGCGAGAGGCATTACTGCCCATTCCGCCGACTCCCCTGAGCAGGCACAGAAGCGCGCGGATACGTACTACGCAGTCATACTCGTACGCACAGGCACACACTCACACAGGAGTGCACAGCGGCCCTAACTTTATTTATCGTTAGGCATGTACACTTACTACACTGTGCCTTGGGGGTTGGTCTTCAAGGCTGTTAATTGCACGAGCAGAGCCAAGCCGATATTCCAATTCAGCCCGAAATTAATGTGACTCATGCACTTGGAATCGAGCCTGGGCCGCTCTGAGCTACACTTGCCCGATGGTAAGATTGAGAAAGCCACGGAGTTCAAAGGGAAATCTTGACGCCTGGCCAAAAAGATGTGTTAAACAATTTCAGTTTAGCTTTGACTTGTCTACTGTGTTCGTCAGCTATAAGAATAGTATAAAGGAAGACCAAAGCGCTAAGGAGATGCCGTTTGTTAAATTTTTGTCAGAGAGGGACAGATAGACAGACAGAGCGATTAGCAGTCCTATTGACGTCGCAGCTGTTTAGGATGGTCCAGGCTTGAAAGCTGTTTGCGGGGGCCTCTACTGGCTGACTGGAAAGGACTGTGTGCAGCAATGCAGCTTAGAATTGGCTTTTTAGTGTGGTTCTTCATCTTTGCACGGCTTTGGCTTTTCAGTCAATTTTTTTAGTAATCATTTACGAGACTTACGAGAAGTTTCTCACTGCTAGGAGGTGACTGCTCTTTCTTCTGTCCAGCACAGGGGCAAGTGCACAAGTTTTAGTTAAAGTCGAAGTTTTCATAAAAAAGTAATGATTAGGGATTTTTCATTTTTTTGTGGTTACCCTTTGCTGCAAGTAACTGCTTTCACTCTAAATCTCCTCTTGTGTTTCTTCGTTTGCTTCTCTTTCTCTTATTTTAGCTTTCACTAACCTCTGTTTTTGCCTTCCTCTATCTACATCTTCATCTCCCTCTCTATCTCCATCTACATCTTCATCTCCCTCTCTATCTCCATCTCCATCTTCATCTCCCTCTCTATCTCCATCTCCATCTTCATCTCCCTCTCTATCTCCATCTACATCTTCATCTCCCTCTCTATCTCCATCTCCATCTTCATCTCCCTCTATTTTCGTCTCTCTAGCTTCATCACCCTCTATCTCCATCTTCGTCTTCATCTCCCTCTATTTTCATCTCTCTAGCTTCATCTCCCTCTATCTCCATCTCCATCTTCATCTCCCTCTATTTTCATCTCTCTAGTTTCATCACCCTCTATCTCCATCTCCATCTTCATCTCCCTCTATTTTCATCTCTCTAGTTTCATCACCCTCTATCTCCATCTTCGTCTTCATCTCCCTCTATTTTCATCTCTCTAGTTTCATCACCCTCTATCTCCATCTCCATCTTCATCTCCCTCTATTTTCATCTCTCTAGTTTCATCACCCTCTATCTCCATCTTCGTCTTCATCTCCCTCTCTATCTCCATCTCCCTACTTCATCTCCCTCTCTATCTCCATCTCCCTCTTTACTTCCATTTCCCTTATTCTTCCCTTTAAAAACAATATCGAAGTGGCAGGTGTTTAAATTTTTTTTAAAGTATTAGTCAGTATTCTCATCTCTTTATATAGTTCGTAAATAGTGCAGCTTGTAAATAAATGAGAGAAAGAGACTTCGAACTCAGAATAAGAGCAAGGGGGTGAGACTGGACTCTGAGAGAGAAAAATTCGATTGTGCCACTTGTCGATCCAGAATCCAGTCGCGAAGCTCATCTGGCTTTGAAGCACCCGTCTCACGTTGGGGCAGTTTGTTGGCCTCACTTCACTCCGGCATGTGTTTATTACGACAGCAGCAATGATGGAGCCATGCAGCTGTTGAGTATTCATGAAGTTGGTCCTTTCTCAAGCCGGGGGCGCCCGTATTAGATATTCAATTATTGGCTTTTCCATCAGGAGGGTCCGTGCGCTCTCAACTTCAAATAAGTACGTCAATAAAGTTGCGCGGTTATCCAAGGTGACTCGGACTTACTATATTCAATCCTGTGCAGCTTCTTTTCATTTGAAAACTTTGCCAAAGTTAATAGACTGTGCGAAACTTTACTTTTTAATTGCCAGTCACAATCGATAGTTAATCATTACTTTCTACTAGCAGGCTTTGACTCTTTCAAATGGTTTTTGTTTCCTTTGAAGTGTTTCCTTTTTGGTAGCAATAGAGACTGACAGTGAGGCGCTGTGAACATTGGAAAACCGAGGGAAGCTAGGTGCAGATAGACAGCCGGACCGGGAAACAGGGAGACTGAGCGAGAGACACGGAGAGACTGAGCGAGAGACACGGAGAGACTGAGCGAGAGACATGGAGAGACTGAGCGAGAGACATGGAGAGACTGAGCGATAGACACGGAGTGACTGAGCGAGAGACATGGAGAGACTGAGCGGGAGACACGGAGAGACTGAGTGGGAGACACGAAGAGACTGAGCGAGAGACACGAAGAGACTGGGTGGGAGACACGGAGAGACTGAGCGAGAGACACGGAGAGACTGAGCGAGAGACACGGAGAGACTGAGCGATAGACACGGAGTGACTGAGCGAGAGACATGGAGAGACTGAGCGGGAGACACGGAGAGACTGAGTGGGAGACACGAAGAGACTGAGCGAGAGACACGAAGAGACTGGGTGGGAGACACGGAGAGACTGAGCGAGAGACACGGAGAGACTGAGCGAGAGACACGGAGAGACTGAGTGGGAGACACGAAGAGACTGAGCGAGAGACACGAAGAGACTGAGCGAGAGACACGGAGATACTGAGCGAGAGACACGGAGAGACTGAGCGAGAGACACGGAGAGACTGAGTGGGAGACACGGAGAGACTGAGCGGGAGACATGGAGAGACTGGGTGGGAGACACGGAGAGACTGAGTGGGAGACACGGAGAGACTGAGCGAGAGACACGGAGAGACTGAGCGAGAGACACGGAGAGACTGAGCGAGAGACACGGAGAGACTGAGTGGGAGACACGGAGAGACTGAGCGGGAGACATGGAGAGACTGGGTGGGAGACACGGAGAGACTGAGTGGGAGACACGGAGAGACTGAGCGAGAGACACGAAGAGACTGAGCGAGAGACACGGAGATACTGAGCGAGAGACACGGAGAGACTGAGTGGGAGACACGGAGAGACTGAGCGAGAGACACGAAGAGACTGAGCGAGAGACACGGAGATACTGAGCGAGAGACACGGAGAGACTGAGTGGGAGACACGGAGAGACTGAGCGAGAGACACGAAGAGACTGGGCGGGAGACATGATGAAAATGGAAATATTAATTCAAACAGGCAGTAGCCAATGCCACAACGATACGTCTGGATGATGATCTGTTCACACCCCTCTGAATATGCTCCCCGTGTCGACAGGCAAAATCCTCATTACTTTATAATAGCTTTCATCGCTTGTCTTCACTATACCGGTAGGGACATACCTAGTCTTCTTCGTGTCGAAATCTTTGACTAGCGCTTACAATTAACAAGCATCTTTGTAGGCTTGCTCTGTATGTAGTGCTCAATCATACGGCAGCTATGGGCCCAACAACTCCGGATGAGCTTGGAGTATGCTTTGTCTTGCCTAGTTCTTGCTCTCACTCACGGGCACTGCATGTTTGGGGGGCTACTTAGGCATTCCGGAAATTTGAACGGCTTTTGGTTTCTACTTTTTCGTACGGCATCTACTGCATCTGTCGCTTTATCTCCCTTCTTGCGTCCAATCATTCTCTGTTATTGTGGTTTCCTATTCCCCATTCTGTTATTGCCTCTGTCTGCCTGCCTGCCTGCCTGCCTGTCTGTCTGTCTGTCTGTCTGTCTGTCTGTCTGTCTGTCTGTCTGTCTGTCTCTGTCTGTCTGTCTGTCTGTCTGTCTGTCTGTCTGTCTGTCTGTCTCTGTCTGTCTGTCTGTCTGTCTGTCTGTCTGTCTGTCTTGTCTGTCTGTCTGTCTATCTGTCTGTCTGTCTTGTCTGTCTGTCTTGTCTGTCTGTCTGTCTATCTGTCTGTCTGTCTTGTCTGTCTGTCTTGTCTGTCTGTCTGTCTATCTGTCTGTCTGTCTTGTCTGTCTGTCTGTCTGTCTGTCTTGTCTGTCTGTCTGTCTGTCTGTCTGTCTATCTGTCTGTCTGTCTGCCTGCCTGTCCGTCTTGTCTGTCTGCTTGTCTGTCTATCTGATTGACTGACTGACTGTCCGTCTGTCTTTCTGTCTGCCAATTTGCCAGGCTGTCTTTGTATCCCCAGGTGACCCAAGTGCCGCTGACGTCTGACTGCTATGAGAAGCCATTTGTTAATTTTTATACTATCGGACCGAAAGAATCAGCTTCAAAATCTTGGCCACACAGGCAAAATCAAAAGGAGATTATTGAATAAAGCTGTCGTTTCCCCTTTTGAATATGATTTAAGCAGTTCCGCTAATCTGTTCTTTTTTTCCTAAATCCGTTTTACCTATAGACTGCTTCTTAGCCGTGCTTTTTCACTTATTTCAAAAATCTGTTAAGTATTATACAATACAGAGGAAGTTACTTTTGCAACGATTGGATATAATTGACCAAAATACTCGTAACACTTTAATGCGTTGATATTAAATTCTATAAATAAATATATGTAATGGAGATTCTGAATTGTTAGAAATGATCGTAAACCATGACACCTTGACAAACCGGAATGACCTTAAAGATTAAGTACAGATGAACCGGGATGATCTTAAAGATGACAACAGGAGAAACCGAAATGACCTTGAAGATCACACATGGATGATCCATGTATCTGGGATGATCTTGAAGATCACACCTGGATGATCAGGGAATCTGGGATGATCTTGAAGATCACACCTGGATGATCCGGGAATCTGGGATGATCTTGAAGATCACACCTGGATGATCCGGGATGATATTGAAAATGACACCCAGATGAATCATAGTGATCATAAAAATGACACCTGGATTAACCATAGTGATCATAAAAAATGATACCTCGATGAGCCAGAGTGATCATAAAAAATGACACCTCGATGAGCCAGAGTGATCATAAAAAATGACACCTAGATGAACCATAGTGATCATAAAAAATGACAGCTCGATGAGCCAGAGTGATCATAAAAAATGACACCTAGATGAACCATAGTCATCATAAAAAATGACACCTCGATGAGCCAGAGTGATCATAAAAAATGATACCTCGATGAGCCAGAGTGATAATAAAAAATGACACCTCGATGAGCCAGAGTGATCATAAAAAAATGACACCTCGATAAGCCAGAGTGATCATAAAAAATGACACCTAGATGAACCATAGTGATCATAAAAAATGACACCTGGATGAACCATGGTGATCATAAAACATGACACCTAGATGAACCATAGTGATCATAAAAAATGACACCTAGATGAACTGAGAAAGTGACCTTAAAATGGACTCATCTAGATGACTTTTGAATCAAACTTCTAATTTCACACACAATAAATATGAACCTCTCGCCTCACCAGGTCAGAGTCTTGGCTACGGATTCGTGAACTTTGTGCAGCCAAGAGACGCTGCCAGGGCCGTGGCTTCGTTAAATGGCCTGCGATTGCATAACAAGACTATCAAGGTAAGTTTAAAGTTTACTTAACTATAGAAATTTTGTTTTGTTTCTAATTTCCTAAAATACAGTTGCAGTTGCTTCTCTTAATCTTCGATTCTAAAGCCTCCAGTTCCCCAATTTTTCAAATCCCTAATCCTCTGGAATCATAATCCAGGACTAAAAAAATAGCTGAGCTGATCTGCCTGAGCTCACAGATTCCTAATAAATTGTAGGTGTCCTTGGCGCGACCCAGCTCCGAGTCGATCAAAGGTGCCAATCTGTACATCAGCGGCCTGCCAAAGAGCATGACTCAGCAAGAGCTGGTGCAATTATTTAGCCAATGCGGCAGAATTATCACGTCGAGAATTCTATACGATGGCCATACCGGTGAGGTGGTTGGTTGGTTTTATTCATAAAGGCTTGAAAAAATATGAAAGTCACTACTTGCACTACTTACAGTAGCTTAATAAGCAGGTGGAATCAAATAAACTTCAGGCCTGTCTAAGGGTGTAGGATTCATTCGATTCGATCAGCGCTGCGAGGCCGAGGTGGCCATCAAACGTCTGAACGGTCACGTGCCAGAGGGAGCCTCCGACCCAGTCACCGTGAAGTTTGCTAACGCACCCGGCTCTGGCAAAGCCGCAGCCGCCACCGCTGCCGCTGCCGCCGCTGCCGGTGGCCAAGAAAGTGGAAGCTACGGATTTACTCTGCTTCAGTCAGGTGGAGAGCGTGGTGGCAATAGTCGACGTCTGGTTGGGCCCATTCATCATATGCAGTCGTCTAGAGTTCGGTAAGATTAGATAAGGGCTAAGCGGAGTGGGGTGGGTGCTAGGCGGAGTGGGTGGGTGCTAGGCGGAGTGATGTGGGTGCTAGGTGGAGTGGGTGGGTGCTAGGCGGAGTGATGTGGGTGCTAGGCGGAGTGGGTGGGTGCTAGGCGGAGTGATGTGGGTGCTAGGCGGAGTGATGTGGGTGCTAGGTGGAGTGGGTGGGTGCTAGGCGGAGTGATGTGGGTGCTAGGTGGAGTGGGTGGGTGCTAGGCGGAGTGATGTGGGTGCTAGGTGGAGTGGGTGGGTGCTAGGCGGAGTGATGTGGGTGCTAGGTGGAGTGGGTGGGTGCTAGGCGGAGTGATGTGGGTGCTAGGCGGAGTGATGTGGGTGCTAGGTGGAGTGGGTGGGTGCTAGGCGGAGTGATGTGGGTGCTAGGCGGAGTGATGTGGGTGCTAGGTGGAGTGGGTGGGTGCTAGGCGGAGTGATGTGGGTGCTAGGTGGAGTGGGTGGGTGTTAAAAGATAGCTGGCTAGGCGGGTGGGGTGGGGTGGGTGTTAAAAGACAGCTGTCTAGGTGGAATAGGTGGGTGTTAAGAAAGTGTGCTAGGGGGAGTACGACGTTTGCTTGCGGGAAGTTTGCTTGCCGAGCTTTGCTTGCAGGAATTTTGCTTGCCGAACTTTGCTTGCGAAATTTTGATGTCTGCTTTCTAGAAATTTGCAATCACACAATTGCAAGGTTTTAACTTGCAGAATTATTTTCTTGTTTGCTTGCTTGTTTTGATTGCTTGTAAATTTGGTCAGTCAATTATTACTTACTTCAGATGCTTTGCAAGTGGATTCTTATCAGGGTCGACGTAAATTGACTTGACACTAAGCTTTCAAACTAGGCTTATAGAGTTTCATTCTAACAATGTAGTATATAGAATGCTTCTACGAATCTTAGAAAATGAAAATTAGAAATACAAGAGCTCAAAAATAGGTTTCTTTAAGGTCCCGCAAAACTTTGGCTGGCAAACCTCGCAAGAAAATTTCCTGCAAGCAAAGTTCGGCAAGCAAATTTCCTGCAAGCAAAGTTCGGCAAGCAAATTTCCTGCAAGCAAACTTCGGCAAGCTTATGTGTAGCAAGCAAATTTCCTGCAAGCAAAATTCGGCAAGCAAAGTTCGGCAAGCAAACTTCGGCAAGCAAACTTCGGCAAGCAAAATTCCGCAAGCAAAGTTCGGCAAGCAGACTTCGGCAAGCAAAATTCCGCAAGCAAAATTCGGCAAGCAGACTTCGGCAAGCAAATTTCCGCAAGCAAAAGTCCCGCAAGCAAACTTCGGCAAGCAAACTTCTCGCAAGCAAATTTCATAGACCCTTGCTAGGCGGAGTGGGGTACAACAGGTCTGCTGTTAGTATGTGCTATATTAAATGCTAGGCTCTATCTATTGAATCCCTTGAACTCGTCATGACATAGGTACACCCCGCTAGAAGGTTGCGCAGTTCCCGTGCGAGCTCTCGCCTCAACTCTGGCCGCTGCTGCCGCGGCCGCCCCGACAGGCCCCACAGGTCGTCCGTTGACCGTCGGCACCCCGGCGTCAGCTGCGGCCGCCGCAGCCGCAGCAGCAGCAGCCGCCGCCTTCACAGGGCAGTCGTTGTGCCCGGTTGTGTCCTTGGCCACCGCGCCCGCGCCCACTGTATTAACTGGCGCCCCGGCTGGCGCTTTACACTCGGCACCAGCCTCAGCTTTTGCCGCTGGATATGGCGGGTAAGACTGGTCTTTAACGTCCACCCCACTCCGCCTAGACCACTGACTTTTAACACCCACCCCACTCCGCCTAGACCACTGACTTTAAACACACACACCACTCCGCCTAGACCACTACTTTTAACACACACCCCACTCCGCCTAGACCACTGACTTTTAACACACACACCACTTCGCCTAGACCACTGACTTTTAACACACACACCACTCCGCCTAGACCACTGACTTTTAACACACACCCCACTCCGCCTAGACCACTGACTTTTAACACACACCCCACTCCGCCTAGACCACTTACTTTTAACACACACACCACTTCGCCTAGACCACTGACTTTTAACACACACCCCACTCCGCCTAGACCACTGACTTTTAACACACACCCCACTCCGCCTAGACCACTTACTTTTAACACACACACCACTCCGCCTAGACCACTGACTTTTAACACACACCCCACTCCGCCTAGACCACTGACTTTTAACACACACCCCACTCCGCCTAGACCACTGACTTTTAACACACACACCACTTCGCCTAGACCACTGACTTTTAACACACACCCCACTCCGCCTAGACCACTGACTTTTAACACCCACCCCACTCCGCCTAGACCACTGACTTTAAACACACACCCTACTCCGTCTAGACCACTGACTTTTAATTTTAACACACACCCTACTCGGCTTAGACCACTGATTTTTAACACACCCTACTCGGCTTAGACCACTGATTTCTAGCACACACCTTACTCGGCTTAGACCACTGATTTTTAACACACCCTACTCGGCTTAGACCACTGATTTTTAACACACCCTATTCGGCTTAGACCACTGATTTCTAGCACACACCTTACTCGGCTTAGACCACTGATTTTTAACACACCCTACTCGGCTTAGACCACTGATTTTTAACACACCCTACTCGGCTTAGACCACTGATTTCTAGCACACACCCTACTCGGCTTAGACCACTGATTTCTAGCACACACCCTACTCGGCTTAGACCACTGATTTTTAACACACCCTACTCGGCTTAGACCACTGATTTTTAACACCCACCCCACTCCGCCAAACACACTGACTTTTAAAAACCCCATGTTGCCTAGCACACTGAATTTTAACACTCACCCACTCCGCCTAGCACACTGAATTTTAACACCCACCCGCCCCGCCTAGCCAGATATCTTTAAAGACCAACCGAACTCTGCGTTGCAGATTTATGTCAATTACACCCTATATTTCCCCCCATTCTTTAATTTCAGTGCTCTGGATCTACAAGTGAGTTCGTTGAGCCGTGTCTGACAGATTCCTCTATAACAATGCGCCCCTGTCTGACAGCTGATCCCTCTATCTAACAGGTTTCAATCCCCATCATTCCTTCGCTCCAACCTCTCCAGTTACCTGCAGCCTACGCTGCAGGCTCGTGGCCATCTGCCGCTTCAATGCTCGCTCCCTACATTGTCTGCAAGACAGGTCAGCCAGCAGCTGTCAGCGGCATTGCTGAGCACAGCGGCGCTGGCAACAGTTCCGGCGTGAGCGCCGGCGGACTCTACAGCAACTCGGCTGCCGAATTTTTAGCTCATCTCTATCCCGCCTGCTCACCGCATTCAATCCAGCAGCAGCAGCAACAGCAGCAATTCTTAGATCCATGGGCCACCGCTCAGTTTTTGTAGCTTGAAATGCATATCACAATAATTCATTTAGCTTAGCTCACTAGGTGTCACTTACCACTCCCTCCGAGTTCGAATAGAATCAATGCACAGTTGTTATTTAATGCATGCTTTATTTAATTCCTCACTGTGTAATGTAGCACAGTGCCGCCACTGTCCTTCTGGAGGGGGGTCAATTCAGGTCACGCAATGCCTTTTCAAGGTCAATTCAGGTCACAAAATGCCTTCTGATGGTCAATTCAGGTCACGCAGGGTAATTTTAGGTCACATTATAAAATATCACTGTCCTTCTTGAGGGTTATTTGAGGCCACGCATTCTGGAGGGTCAATTCAGGTCACGCAATGCCCCTGTCTATATGATGGGTTATTTCAGGTCACATGCTCATGTGTCTATGAGAGGACATTTAAGGTCAATTCTAGAATTTTCTTGCATTCATAGTGTGCACTTTTAATTAATCAAATCGAATACTTATTCTTGTCTTGCCTTTTCAGCTTGCACAATTTACTCTATGCATAATTTGCTGTACAGGGGCAGCAGGTTGTTAGTGCAAGCTTATTATTTCATTGCCATAGCATTGAGTGCACTTGCACTTGTACATGCATCAAGTTCATTTGTCCATAGGAAAGCGAACAAATACACAAAAGATAAGCTAATTCAGTCAGTATCTAAGCTTTCTATAAAAACGGTCCTGTTGTCTATTCTGCAAGTGCTATTCTTCAACTACTTTGAGTAGTGCTAACACGAAAAAGTTCGTGTCGCGAGCGAACCAAGCCCCTTTAATTTGATTTTCTTAGAAGAAAAAAATTTGTTGCACAGTTTGTGCGTTTTTTTAATTGCGACTCTGTTCCTATCGGTTTGTTGCTGTTTGAGTTTTTTTCAGTTTCAATATCGTTCTGTTCGTGTCTGAATTCTTACTCGTATCTTATTTTTCATCCGCTTTTTGGTTTTTGGTGTCCGGAATGAGCTTGCTTACTGCACTACTTACCCCGGCTTTGGCAAGTGAGTAGTGCGAACCGCGAATTATCCAATTGTAATCGTAGTTTAAGTATATAATCTCTGTTTTTTTCTGTTCAGTTGATTTTTGTTTAATATCCGTTTGGCAGGCCAATACGGTTGGATTGGAATATTATAAGACTGTTCCTAATTTTATAAAATAAGTTTGTCGCCGGAACTAAGCAAGCACAACTTCATTTTTACAAGTACAAATTAATAGTTAGCTACTATATGCTTTTTGTTGAGCTAAATTGGGCTTGGCGTTAATCGAATTTAATTGTAATGTTTTATGGCTGTTTATTGTTTAATGTTGTCTCATCACCAGCTTCAATGTTTAGTTTGGTTTTATTTTGTAATGCACTGTGAAATCCCACTGATTCCACAGTTGCTCACGTGTGTAATAATAAATCCTCTGTGTGTTGAAATCTTAGACACCAGTTCGTATTGAAGGCTCACCGTTTATTGCCAGATCCTCATAACTGTGGCTGGTGACTTTCGATTGTGTCTAGTGAGGGGGTCAAGTGTCTTAGTGATGGGGTCAAGTGTCTTAGTGAGGGGTCAAGTGTCTTAGCGAGGGGGTCAAAAGTGTCTTAGTGATGGGGTCAAAAGTGTCTTAGTGAGGGGGTCAAGTTTCTTAGTGAGGGGGTCAAGTGTCTTAGTGAGGGGGTCAAGTGTCTTAGTGAGGGGGTCAAGTGTCTTAGTGAGGGGGTCAAGTGTCTTAGTGATGGGGTCAAGTGTCTTAGCGAAAGGGTCAAAAGTGTCTTAGTGAGGGGGTCAAGTTTCTTAGTGAGGGGGTCAAGTGTCTTAGTGAGGGGGTCAAGTGTCTTGTGAGGTTGTCTAGTGAGCGGATCATTTTAGCAGAGTCAACTACTGCAATTTGTATTTGGTGGACGATAACAAACTACACGAGGGGCTCAAAAGCCAAAATCAGTCGATATATATATTTTAATATTAGACATGCACAAAGTACGTGCGTACATTACAATCGATAAATTAAAAAGGCAACTTGAGCGTGCCCCAACCCCCCAAGCGCAGGCCAACCCCAAAACCGATATTGTTACTCACAATATCAAGTCATCACATCCCTTCGCACTTAAGTATGAAAGTGAGATTAACAAAAATTAACATTATTAATAATAATATTAAATATTGAAGCGAGCAACACAACAAAGGTACCAAAATCGAGTTCATCAACAACAGCTACTTCAGCTGTAAGCCAGTCGCTCAGGTGCAGCGCACTTCCTCATCGAACGGCGAAGCTGCGGCATGGCGTCGGGCTCCGCCGCAGCCTCAGCAGCAACGCCGTCAGCAAAAACTTCGGGTGCGTCCTTCGGCACCGCATCGCACTGCGGCACCGCTGCCGCAGGTACCGCCGGCTTGGTCGGAAGCTGACTGACCGCGGCCGGCTTGCGCACCTGGTCCACGTGCCTGTGTGCGTCTCTGCCGTCATCGAACCGGCACGTGAAGTCGGCCACACCAGAACTGTCCGTGACTGTCGCCGGTCTCCAGCATCCGTCACTCGCGAAGTCTCGCGCCAGCACCGAGTCGCCGACATTAATGCGACGGTCGTGCGCGTGGGCGTCGTGCTGCTCCTTCTGCAGTGCCTGCTGTACGGCCACCCGGGCGGGCAGGTCAGGGCGGACTCGGTCGAGCAACGATTTCAGCCTCCGCCCCATCAGCAACTCGCAGGGAGCCCTCCCGGTAGTCGCATGCGGCGTGACTCGGTACGTCAGGAGGAACCGGGAGACTCGCTCCTCCAGAGAGCCGCTTCGCTGCTTGGCCAGCGCACGCTTCAGAGTCTGAACTGCTCGCTCTGCTTGGCCGTTGGACGCCGGGTGGTACGGAGCCGTGCGCACGTGCCGGATGCCGTTCTTGCTCAGGAATGTCTCCATCTCCGCGCTGACCAGGTTCGGACCGTTGTCAGAGACGATCACATCCGGCAGACCGTGAGTTGCAAAGCTCGACCGCAGCTTCTCGATAGTCGCAGTCGACGACGTCGAAGGCATCACATGCACGTCCATCCACTTGGAGTGGGCGTCCACGACAACGAGCAAAATCCGGCCCTGGACTGGCCCGGCGTAGTCAATGTGCAGGCGCGACCACGGCTTGTCCGGCCACGCCCATGGCTGCAGTGGAAACGGACCTGGCGACTTCTGCATCTCCTGGCACTCGGTGCACGCGGCGACCAGCCGCTCGATCGCCTCGTCCAGCTTGGGCCACCAGAAAACGCTTCGAGCCAGCGCCTTCATTCTCGTGGCGCCCTGGTGCCCCTGGTGCAGGCAGTGCAGCAGCGCCTCCCGACCGGCCTCGGGAACTACGACTCGGCAGCCCCAGAGCAGACAGCCGTCTTGGGTGCTCAGCTGGTCGGCTCGCGTGCAGTATGGCTGCAGCTCAGGTGGCGGCCGCTCCGGCCAGCAGCCGGTCTCGGTGAAGCGCAGAACTCGGGACAAGTCCGGGTCTGTCCGAGTCCACGTCCGGATGTGCCGAGCCGTCACTGGTCCCTCGTCCAGGAAGTCCATGAGTAGGACGACTTCAGCTGGAGTTGGTGCTTCCTTCGGCTTCTCCGGCAGCGGCAGCCGACTTAGCGTATCGGCTCGAAGCAGCGACTTGCCCGCTCGGTGGACCATGGAGTACTGGTAGCCGGCCAGGAGCAGCGCCCACCGCTGGATTCTGCCAGAAGCCAGTGCTGGTATCGGCTTGGACTGGTGCAGCAGCCCGAGCAGCGGTTTGTGGTCGCTCACCAGCGTGAAGTCTCGTCCGAACAGGTACATATGAAATTTCTTAACTCCGTAGATGACCGCGAGCGCCTCCTTCTCGAGTTGTGAGTATCGGGTCTCTGCTTCATGTAGCGTGCGAGAGGCGAAGGCGATCGGCCTGTCGACACCGTCGATCCGGTGGCTGATGACGGCACCGATGCCGTAAGGCGAGGCGTCGCACTCGAGCACCAGCGGCTTCTGACGGTCAAAATGCGCGAGCACCGGTGCCTGGCTGAGTAGCGACTTGCACCTGCGGAACGCCTCGTCCTGCACAGCGTCCCATCGCCAGGGGGCGCCCTTGTTCAGCAGCTGGTTCAGCGGCGCCAGTTCGGTTGACAGATTGGGCATGAACTTGCCGTAATAATTTACCAGCCCAAGGAAGCTGCGCAGCTGCGTCTGGTCGCGGGGCGGTGGCGCGTCCTGGATCGCCCGCACCTTGTCCTGGAGAGGGTGCAGCCCTTCGGCGTCGATTCTGTGTCCGAGGTAGCTGATGCTCTGCTGCATAAAACTGCACTTGCTCAGGCCGCACCGGAGGCCGCTCTGCTGCAGTCGCCGAAGGACCTGCTCCAGCGTCTTCAGGTGGCTGTCATCATCCACACCGGTAACCAGCAGGTCGTCAACGAAGCAGGTGACGTGGGGAATACCCTGCAGGAGGCAGTCCATCTGGCGCTGGAAAATGCCGACAGCGGGAGCGACTCCGAACGGCAGTCTCGTGTACCGCAGCAGCCCCTTGCTGGTGTTGATGGTGCAGAGTTCTTGCGAAGCCTCGTCCAGAGGCAGCTGCGAGTACGCTTGCGACAAGTCAAGCTTGGTAAACTTCTTTCCGCCAGCCAGCTTCGCGAAGAGCTCCTCGATCCTCGGCACCGGGTACGTGTCAGGCTCGACGTCGAGGTTCACCGTTTGTTTAAAATCGGCACATTTGCGGACCGAGCCGTCTGTCTTTAAAACGGGTACGATCGGAGACGCGTAGTCCGAGCTGCTCACCGGCTTCAGCACTCCCTGTTCGATCTCTTTTTCGAGTTGCGCCTCGACCTTCTCCTTTAGCGCAAGCGGGACGTTTCTGGCCTTAAAGAACCTCGGCCGCTCTGAGGCTTTCAGCTGCAGCCGAACCGCGGGCCCCGTGTACCGACCGAGGCCAGGTTCGAAGACTTCGGCGTACTTGTCCAGCAGGCTCTTGAGTCCTGGTTGCCCTGACGGATGCTGTTGCACCTGCTTGATGTCTCGCCAGTCCAGCGGAAGTTCGGCCAGCCAGTCGCGACCAACCAGATTCGAGCCGGCACCGTCGATCACGAGCAGCGGCAGCACCTTGCTGGCGACCTCGGTCTGCGCGCGAACTCGAAGTTGGCCGAGTACAGGCACCAGCTCTCCGGAGTACGTCCGCAGCTGCGTGTTGACTCGCTCGAGTCTGGGTCGCCCTCGCAGTACTTCGTTGTAGGTCTTCGCAGAGATGAGTGACACAGACGCCCCAGTATCGACCTCCATGCAGACTGGCGTGCCGTCGATGTCGATGGTTGTCTTGATCGGCGGAATCTTGCCGCCTACGGCAGCAGCCATCACGTGCAGCGAGAAAGCCTCCTCCTCTGCCTCCTCCGCCTGCAGTTCTTGGACGGTCGAGTCGACGCGACGATTCGAAGCTCGCTGAGGCCCAGCCGATCTCTCGTCCCGCTGAGCAGGCGGCGCTGCCTTGCACGCAGCAGCAATGTGTCCGGTTTTCGAGCATGCGTAGCACCTACTATTGATGAACGGGCACTTGACAGCCAGGTGGCGCTGGGACAGGCATCGATAGCAACGCTTCGCTGGCGGCCCGCTGGCCGCCTCCCGCCGGGCAGAATGGTGAAGAGCGTGCACCGTGTCAGAGCCGGCGCCTTTAGCCACCAGCAGGTTGCCTTGAGCGGCCGACTCGTGCGCCTGCGCCAGCGACAGCGCCGTGTCCAGCGAGAGCTCCTTCTCTGTGAAGAGCCTCCGCTGAATGGAATCATCACTGATCCCCAGGACCAGCCGGTCCCTGAGCATGCTGCTGAGGCCAACGCCGAAATTGCAATCCCGAGCTAGCTTACGCAGCTCAGCCAGGAACTCTGCCACCGACTCGCCTGCCTGACGACTTCTGCTGTAGAACCTGTATCGCCGTACAATCTCTGGTGGGGTTGGATCAAAATGCTCCTTCAGCTTAGCACAGATGGCGTCGTAGGTCGTGTCCTTCGGCAGTGCCGGTGACAGCAGGTTTGATATCAGCTGGTAGGTGTCCCTGCCACAGATGCTCAGCAGCACGGCTCGTCTCTTTTCATTGTTGATTTCATTTGCTGTGAAAAACTGTTCTAAGCGCTCCTGGTACTGCTGCCAGGTCTCAGTGCCCTCTTCAAAGGGTCCTATTGAGCCTATAAGACTCATTCCTCGTCGCCACTTTAGCAGAGTCAACTACTGCAATATTTGGTGGACGATAACAAACTACACGAGGGCTCAAAAGCCAAAATCAGTCGATATATATACGACTATTTTAATATTAGGCATGCACAAAGTACGTGCGTACATTACAATCGATAAATTAAAAAGGCAACTTGAGCGTGCCCCAACCCCCCAAGCGCAGGCCAACCCCAAAACCGATATTGTTACTCACAATATCAAGTCATCACAATCATGACCGTCAATAGGTGTCTTGAGGTTGTCAAGTGTCTTAGCGAGGGGTCAAAAGTGTCATGTGAGGTTGTCAAGTGTCTAGTGAGGGGTCAAGTGTCTTGTGACAGGGTCAAGGTGTCTTGCGAGGGTTCAAGGTATCTAGTGGGAGGGTCAAGGTGTCTTTTAAAGTTGTCAAGTGTCTAGTGAGGGGGTCAAGTGTCTGATGTGAAGGGTCGTGGTGCTACTTTGGGGTCAGTTATCTAGTGAGAGGGGTCCTAGTAACTTGTCAAGGGGTCAAGGTATCTATATAGTAGCGTTGAGTGGTGCAGTATGTACAGGTGCACGAGTAGCTATCTAGCTCTTCTAGTAGAAGAAAAAGCTCCAGTTGTATGCTCACTATGAAAGCACCGCGCGCTATATGCAGGCAAAGGTTTGAGATCCAGCGAATGAGGATTCTTAAGTGTCAGATGCACTTTGCTCCAAAATTATCATTTGTTCTTTATGGTATTGAATTAGTTCAAACCCACGATAATTAGAGCTTCAATACAATTTAATACAAATTAATTAAGCAAACTGCAGTTGTATTTGTGCTAATTAGATTCTGCGTTTCCATGGCAACGCGCGTTATGTAGCTCAGCAAATATTGCGGAGAAAAAAGCCGTTATGGGCACCTGGAGTGGTGGCACTCCTAAATGGGGGATTAAGTTAAGTGCGCCTTCCATTCTGATGCAGTAAATAACCAAGCCTAAAACAATATAAGGCATTAGAACAGTCCTAGATTATGAAGTACCTGAGTCTCTACAATATAATTGCGTGCGTGTGGTTTTTTTCGGCATTCTATTTTGTCTGTAGCACCCCGCTGTGACTGCAATTGGCTAGCCCTGTTCGAGCTAGTAGCCATGGGCTTGGATTGGCTGTGCTCAGAAATATGAATATCAACTCAACTTGGCCTTAGTTAGACTATTGCTAGACTTTTGGCCTCATTTAATTCAACGATTATTTTAAATGCTACAGGTGGCCTCAAATTTAACTAGGAAAAGTTAGCTGGAAATGCTGGACTGAATATTTACTGATAATTATGAAGTATTGCTACACGTTCTGTCTTCTGCTTCTGCTGCAGCCTCTTCTGGTGTCCTCCGTTGGTGAGTACAGAACACTTGGCCAAGATATTTGACTCCTGACTGACCCCTTGAATAACTATATATAGGCCTTGATATCTGACCTCCCCTGACTGACCCCCTTTAATCAATATATACGAGCGTACAGGCCTCGATATTTGACCTCCACTGACTGACCCCCTTAAATCAATATATATAAGGCCTCGATATTTGACCTCCACTGACTGACCCCCTTAAATCAATATATATATAGGCCTCGATATTTGACCTCCACTGACTTGACCCCCTTAAATCAAAATATATAGGCCTCGATATTTGACCTCCACTGACTTGACCCCCTTAAATCAAAATATATAGGCCTCGATATTTGACCTCCACTGACTGACCCCCTTAAATCAATATATATAGGCCTCGATATTTGACCTCCACTGACTGACCCCCTTAAATCAATATATATAGGCCTCGATATTTGACCTCCACTGACTGACCCCCTTAAATCAATATATATATATATAGGCCTCGATATTTGACCTCCCTTGACCGACTGACCCGTTGAGTCACTATAGGCCGATATTTGATCGATATTTGACTTCCCCCTTAATTAATAATAAGTTTCACGTTGGCTTCCGCTGTCTGACTCCTTTAGATATTCATAATTATGCTTCGAACTGACCTCCTCATTTCACCCCACCTTAGATAACTTGACCCGGAGTTGACCTCACTAACCTGACCCCCTCTAGATCATTATGTCTCAACTTGACCCCTCCCCCTAGGTACTTATTCCTCAAGCTGACCTCCTCTATCTGACCCCCCCTAGATACTTATTCCTCAAGTTGACCTCCCCTATCTGACCCCCCTAGATACTTATTCCTCAAGCTGACCTCCTCTATCTGACCCCCTAGATACTTATTCCTCAAGTTGACCTCCCCTATCTGACCCCCCTAGATACTTATTCCTCAAGCTATAACCTCCCTTGTGTGACCCCCCTAGACTTATTCCTTGAGTTGACCCCCATCTGACCCGTCCCCAGAATACCAGACCTAGGTTACCTTCCTCATCGAAGACCCCTAAGATGCCTTAGATTCTTTTAGCTTCGAATTGACCTCTCTTTATCTGAACCCTCCCCCCACCTGTTGACCCCACCCCAAAGACAGCTGCTTGAGCATGCACGTACACCAGTCTCACACTCCACGAATTCCTCACTCGATCGCTGCAATGTCTCTGTAGGCAGCCCGACCCCTGCAGCTCCTTACACGTGCATATATATGCTCACACACACATATTGCTCAATCACTGCAACTGCATGGCAACACCAGCAGCCCGCAGCAATAGAGTGACGCCTGCGATCGAGGCTCAAGAGGCTCATTCAAATTCCTGTCTCGCGCCTCAGTGAGTCCCAGGGGGGGGGGGGCAGCGATTCAGTAAGCCTAAAGGCACACATCGCTTTTTAGCATATCTATAGCGAGCCCGAGCCGCGTTCGTGGGATCTCAACTGCGCTAGGGGATATAAATTTCCCCGAAATTCTTGCCCCTAACCTCCTCCCGTCTCTAATTTGGTCCATGTGGCGCGTTGAGGCCATTCCCGGGCCATGCAACACCTCCTGTATGCCTGGTGCAATCTCTCTCTCTCTCTCTCTCACGCAAATTTTTTCACTACTTTTATGTGGACGTTACGAGTATTTTATATGCATATAAATCGTATTTCTTGGCAGCATTCTGTTACAATTTATTATTATTATGCCTGCCTGAATGCCTGCCTACCCAAATGCTGGTATTGTTTACTACACTCCTCCACGGATTGCCGGGATCTGATCTGGTTTTGGTGACCATCCTATCGCTGTGTGTCTTCTACATGTACATGTATTCATGTATTGCGTATTGCCTATCCTCTATTTACTATGTCGGCTTTTCTTTCACTTACCCTTCTCTCATATCTCCCCTAGCTCTCTCCCATCTCCCCTCTCTCCCATCTCTCTTCCCTTTCATCTCCCTCTCTCGTCTCCCCTTCTCTCCCATCTCCCCCTCTCCCATCTTTCTTCCCTTCCATCTCCCTCTCTCATCTCCCCTCTCTCCCATCTCTCTTCCCTTTCATCTCCCTCTCTCATCTCCCCTCTCTCCCATCTCTCTTCCCTTCCATCTCCCTCTCTCATCTCCCCTTCTCTCCCAACTCCCCTCTCTCCCATCTCTCTTCCCTTTCATCTCCCTCTCCCATCTCCCCTCTCTCCCATCTCTCTTCCCTTTCATCTCCTCTCTCATCTCCCCTCTCTCCCATCTCTCTTCCCTTCCATCTCCCTCTCTCATCTCCCCTTCTCTCCCATCTCCCCTCTCTCTCATCTCTCTTCCCTTCCATCTTCCTCTCGCATCTCCCCTCTCTCCCATCTCTCTTCCCTTCCATCTCCCTCTCACATCTCCCCTTCTCTCCCATCTCCCCTCTCTCCCATCTCTCTTCCCTTTCATCTCCCTCTCTCATCTCCCCTTCTCTCCCATCTCCCCTCTCTCCCATCTCTCTTCCCTTTCATCTCCCTCTCTCATCTCCCTCTCTCCCATCTCTCTTCCCTTCCATCTCCCTCTCGCATCTCCCCTTCTCTCCCATCTCCCCTCTCTCCCATCTCTCTTCCCTTCCATCTTCCTCTCGCATCTCCCCTTCTCTCCCATCTCCCCTCTCTCCCATCTCTCTTCCCTTCCATCTTCCTCTCGCATCTCCCCTTCTCTCCCATCTCCCCTCTCTCCCATCTCTCTTCCCTTCCATCTTCCTCTCGCATCTCCCCTTCTCTCCCATCTCTCTTCCCCTTCATCTCCCTCTCGCATCTCCCCTTCTCTCCCATCTCCCCTCTCTCCCATCTCTCTTCCCTTCCATCTCCCTCTCGCATCTCCCCTTCTCTCCCATCTCCCCTCTCTCCCATCTCTCTTCCCTTTCATCTCCCTCTCTCATCTCCCCTTCTCTCCCATCTCTCTTCCCTTTCATCTCCCTTTCTCATCTCCCCTTCTCTCACATCTCTCTTTCCTTTCTCCCCTCTCCCCTTCTCTCCCATCTCCCCTCTCTCCCATCTCCTGTTATTATCTCAGTCTTCTATAAACTCTCTTTAATTGATTCAAACCTCAGCAAAACACTTTTAGCATCTTCACTTTTTAGGTAATTAAATTTTACTTAAATAATTGATGAGTTGGTCATTAAATCTGTCAAGTCAACAATGCTTTCCCTTCATTAATTCGAGTGGCTATTGCCCGTAGGTAGGTTAATGCTAATGCAATAACTATGAAAATGAATTTGATTATGAAAGACGAATGCCAACACTCTGTAGGAAAATTTCCAACATTCACTAGTAAGAAAAGTCAATGCAGTGGGCTTGAGCAAACACAACAGTTAGCAAAGCTTTTCACTTTGGGATAAAATCCCAAAATATTTCTGAATGATCCACTCAAAAGTTTCTTAAGACGCAGCTGTGTCTGCCTTTCACTCCTCTGTTGCCCTTGGCTTGGTTTCGCCTCTTGCCGTGGCGTTTTTTATCTCGATCTCTCACTTTGACAGCTGCTCTGGGTTTGCTTAACTGATTAATGCTCAGTGTTGGGGTTTTAATTAGGTTGATGCACTCTCCTTCTCCCTACTCTCTCCTACTCCCTACTCTCTCCTTCTCCCTACTCTCTCCTTCTACCTACTCTCTCCTTCTCCCTACTCTCTTCTTCTCCCTACTCTCTCCTACTCCCTACTCTCTCCTTCTCCCTACTCTCTCCTTCTACCTACTCTCTCCTTCTCCCTACTCTCTCCTTCTACCTACTCTCTCCTACTCCCTACTCTCTCCTTCTCCCTACTCTCTCCTTCTCCCTACTCTCTCCTTCTCCCTACTCTCTCCTTCTCCCTACTCTCTCCTACTCCCTACTCTCTCCTTCTCCCTACTCTCTCCTACTCCCTACTCTCTCCTTCTCCCTACTCTCTCCTACTCCCTACTCTCTCCTACTCCCTACTCTCTCCTTCTCCCTACTCTCTCCTTCTCCCTACTCTCTCCTACTCCCTACTCTCTCCTTCTCCCTACTCTCTCCTACTCCCTACTCTCTCCTACTCCCTACTCTCTCCTTCTCCCTACTCTCTCCTACTCCCTACTCTCTCCTACTCCCTACTCTCTCCTACTCCCTACTCTCTCCTCCCTACTCTCCCCTTCTCCCTACTCTCTCCTTCTCCCTACTCTCTCCTTCTGCCTACTCTCTCCTACTCCCTACTCTCTCCTACTCCCTACTCTCTCCTCACTACTCTCTCCTTCTCCCTACTCTCTCCTCCCTACTCTCTCCTACTCCCTACTCTCTCCTTCTCCCTACTCTCTCCTCCCTACTCTCTCCTTCTCCCTACTCTCTCCTACTCCCTACTCTCTCCTACTCCCTACTCTCTCCTACTCCCTACTCTCTCCTTCTCCCTACTCTCTCCTTCTCCCTACTCTCTCCTCCCTACTCTCTCCTACTCCCTACTCTCTCCTTCTCCCTACTCTCTCCTACTCCCTACTCTCTCCTACTCCCTACTCTCTCCTACTCCCTACTCTCTCCTACTCCCTACTCTCTCCTACTCCCTACTCTCTCCTACTCCCTACTCTCTCCTTCTCCCTACTCTCTCCTACTCCCTACTCTCTCCTACTCCCTACTCTCTCCTACTCCCTACTCTCTCCTTCTCCCTACTCTCTCCTACTCCCTACTCTCTCCTACTCCCTACTCTCTCCTACTCCCTACTCTCTCCTACTCCCTACTCTCTCCTTCTCCCTACTCTCTCCTACTCCCTACTCTCTCCTACTCCCTACTCTCTCCTTCTCCCTACTCTCTCCTACTCCCTACTCTCTCCTACTCCCTACTCTCTCCTACTCCCTACTCTCTCCTCCCTACTCTCTCCTTCTCCCTACTCTCTCCTCCCTACTCTCTCCTACTCCCTACTCTCTCCTTCTCCCTACTCTCTCCTACTCCCTACTCTCTCCTACTCCCTACTCTCTCCTACTCCCTACTCTCTCCTTCTCCCTACTCTCTCCTTCTCCCTACTCTCTCCTTCTCCCTACTCTCTCCTTCTCCCTACTCTCTCCTACTCCCTACTCTCTCCTTCTCCCTACTCTCTCCTACTCCCTACTCTCTCCTACTCCCTACTCTCTCCTACTCCCTACTCTCTCCTTCTCCCTACTCTCTCCTCCTCCCTACTCTCTCCTACTCCCTACTCTCTCCTTCTCCCTACTCTCTCCTACTCCCTACTCTCTCCTACTCCCTACTCTCTCCTTCTCCCTACTCTCTCCTACTCCCTACTCTCTCCTACTCCCTACTCTCTCCTACTCCCTACTCTCTCCTCCCTACTCTCTCCTTCTCCCTACTCTCTCCTTCTCCCTACTCTCTCCTTCTCCCTACTCTCTCCTACTCCCTACTCTCTCCTTCTCCCTACTCTCTCCTACTCCCTACTCTCTCCTACTCCCTACTCTCTCCTACTCCCTACTCTCTCCTTCTCCCTACTCTCTCCTCCTCCCTACTCTCTCCTACTCCCTACTCTCTCCTTCTCCCTACTCTCTCCTACTCCCTACTCTCTCCTACTCCCTACTCTCTCCTTCTCCCTACTCTCTCCTACTCCCTACTCTCTCCTACTCCCTACTCTCTCCTACTCCCTACTCTCTCCTCCCTACTCTCTCCTACTCCCTACTCTCTCCTCCCTACTCTCTCCTTCTCCCTACTCTCTCCTTCTCCCTACTCTCTCCTACTCCCTACTCTCTCCTTCTCCCTACTCTCTCCTCCTCCCTACTCTCTCCTACTCCCTACTCTCTCCTTCTCCCTACTCTCTCCTACTCCCTACTCTCTCCTACTCCCTACTCTCTCCTTCTCCCTACTCTCTCCTTCTCCCTACTCTCTCCTTCTCCCTACTCTCTCCTCCCTACTCTCTCCTTCTCCCTACTCTCTCCTACTCCCTACTCTCTCCTACTCCCTACTCTCTCCTTCTCCCTACTCTCTCCTTCTCCCTACTCTCTCCTCCCTACTCTCTCCTACTCCCTACTCTCTCCTTCTCCCTACTCTCTCCTACTCCCTACTCTCTCCTACTCCCTACTCTCTCCTTCTCCCTACTCTCTCCTTCTCCCTACTCTCTCCTACTCCCTACTCTCTCCTACTCCCTACTCTCTCCTACTCCCTACTCTCTCCTTCTCCCTACTCTCTCCTCCCTACTCTCTCCTCCCTACTCTCTCCTCCCTACTCTCTCCTCTCTACTCTCTTCTTCCCATGCTCTCTCCTCCCCACCCTCTCTTTCATTCACTCCTCTCTCTCATTTTTCCTTCTTGGCCTCTGCTTGCTGTAAGCTTAAACTATCTCCACCCAACTCAGCTTTTACGCTCACCCACATTATATCTCCTGCACTCCAAATTCGAAATTCCCTAACCGCCCTCATCGTTCTCAAAAGATCTCGCCCTCTTGAGAGCGAAATCATCAACTCCCTGCCCGTCTCCATTAGTTCAACGGCGCAGTTCCTTTAAAATCTTTGATCCCATGGGCAGTCCTATGGGAAATCGCTCTAAATGGAGTGTCAAGTGTCATACGGGTCTGCGAACTACATGTACCAGTTCAAGAATTTTGCAAAAATTTTCCGTGATAAAAGTCTGATTAAAGAATATATATTTGTTCAATTTCAATTAGCGTCAGTTGTATAATGTACGATGATTGAGGTTAGAACAGTCAGTCAGTCAGTCAGTCAGTCAGTCAGTCAGTCAGTCAGTCAGTCAGTCAGTCAGTCAGTCAGTCAGTCAGTCAGTCAGTCAGTCAGTCAGTCAGTCAGTCAGTCAGTCAGTCAGTCAGTCAGTCAGTCAGTCAGTCAGTCAGTCAGTCAGTCAGTCAGTCAGTCAGTCAGTCAGTCAGTCAGTCAGTCAGTCAGTCAGTCAGTCAGTCAGTCAGTCAGTCAGTCAGTCAGTCAGTCAGTCAGTCAGTCAGTCAGTCAGTCAGTCAGTCAGTCAGTCAGTCAGTCAGTCAGTCAGTCAGTCAGTCAGTCAGTCAGTCAGTCAGTCAGTCAGTCAGTCAGTCAGTCAGTCAGTCAGTCAGTCAGTCAGTCAGTCAGTCAGTCAGTCAGTCAGTCAGTCAGTCAGTCAGTCAGTCAGTCAGTCAGTCAGTCAGTCAGTCAGTCAGTCAGTCAGTCAGTTAGTCAGTCAGCGCATTGCATGCTCAGCCGCTTGAGTAAGCAAAGTATGATTGAATGTAAACAGTACCTGCCCCCTATACCCGCCGCTGAGGTTGACTCAATGTGATGAAGTGGAAGAGAGTTTGAGCAATGGACTCAATTGAATGAGTGGAGACCGGCTCTCTTTAAAAATATCTTTGCCCACCGCATCGACACTTGCGCAGAGCTGTGTCTGGCTGTCTAGCCATAGCAGTGGCGAATCTGCTGTTGCTTTTACATCTCAGACTAGCAAACCAAAAAGCACAGGAAATGTATAAAAAAACTTGGCAAAGTGCAGGTGCAAAGGTGGAAATGAGATGGTGAAAATGGAAAGATTGAAGTTGAAGGACAGGTGAAGGGAGAGGACAGGTGTGAAAGGGAGAGGACATGTGAAGGGGAGAACAGGTGCAGGGAGAGGACATGTGAAGGGAGAGGACATGTGAAGGGAGAGAACAGGTGCAGGGAGAGAACATGTGAAGGGAGAGAACAGGTGCAGGGAGAGGACAGGTGAAGGGAGAGGACAGGTGAAGGGATAGGACAGGGGAAGGGAGAGGACAGGTGAAGGAAGAGCACAGATGCAGGGAGAGGACAGGTGAAGGGAGAGGACAGATGCAGGGAGAGCACAGATGAAGGGAGAGGACAGGTGAAGGGATAGGACAGGGGAAGGGAGAGGACAGGTGAAGGGAGAGGACAGATGCAGGGAGAGGACAGGTGAAGGGAGAGGACAGATGCAGGGAGAGCACAGATGCAGGGAGAGGACAGATGCAGGGAGAGGACAGATGAAGGGAGAGGACAGATGCAGGGAGAGCACAGATGAAGGGATGAAGGGAACGGACACATCGAATTGGACCAGAGTGCCGCGGTACCGCAGTGTGAAGAGTGCATGAATAAAACAGAAGAACGTGAATATTCAAGCGGGCAGAGTTGGCGCAGCAGAGATAAATCAGTGTCTGGGCTGGACCAGTCGAGCATAAAATGACTGAGAATTTGATTGCAGCAGTGCTAAGAATCGAGTCAATCTTTGGCTGCATGCACTTCAAGTGGCTGAGAGGGAAAAGCAATCCCATCTTAGAAAGGAGTGTGAGAAGCTGGATAAGGTACTCGAAAGTATTGTCGAGAAAGATCTTGACCTCGCCTCCGCTTTCAATTTTTTGTAGCGAGACTCAAGTCTTTTTAGTTTTGTTCTTTCAATCAAATTTTACTTTAGCACTGTTAGACTTTTCTAAGAATAATAAAAGATTTTTCTTTTTAGCAATGGTTGTCCAGATTGGTGTCAGTTGGGGTGTCCGGAGTGGCGCCAGTTTGGGTGTCCCGAGTGGCACCAGTTGGGGTGTCCCGAGTGGCGCTAGTTTGGGTGTCTTGAGTGGCGCCAGTTTAGGTGTCCGGAGTGGCGCTAGTTTGGGTGTACGGAGTGGCGCCAGTTTGAGTGTCCCGAGTTGCACTAGTTTGGGTGTCTTGAGTGGCGCCAGTTTGGGTGTCTGTATGGCACTAGTTTGGGTGTCCCGAGTGGCACCAGTTGGGGTGTCCCGAGTGGCGCTAGTTTGGGTGTCTTGAGTGGCGCCAGTTTAGGTGTCCGGAGTGGCGCTAGTTTGGGTGTACGGAGTGGCGCCAGTTTGAGTGTCCCGAGTTGCGCTAGTTTGGGTGTCCGGAGTGGCGCCAGTTTGAGTGTCCCGAGTTGCACTAGTTTGGGTGTCTTGAGTGGCGCCAGTTTGGGTGTCTGTATGGCACTAGTTTGGATGTCCGGAGTGGCGCTAGTTTGGGTGTCTTGAGTGGCGCCAGTTTGGGTGTCTGTATGGCGCTAGTTTGGATGTCCGGAGTGGCGCTAGTTTGGGTGTCCGGAGTGGCGCCAGTTGGGGTGTCTGGAGTGGCGCCAGTTGGGGTGTCCGGAGTGGCGCCAGTTTGGGTGTCCGGAGTGGCGCCAGTTTGGGTGTCTGGAGTGGCGCCAGTTGGGGTGTCCGGAGTGGCGCTAGTTGGGGTGTCCGGAGTGGCGCCAGTTTGGGTGTCCGGAGTGGCGCTAGTTTGGGTGTCCGGAGTGGCGCCAGTTGGGGTGTCCGGAGTGGCGCCAGTTGGGGTGTCCGGAGTGGCGCCAGTTGGGTGTCCGGAGTGGCGCCAGTTTGGGTGTCCGGAGTGGCGCCAGTTTGGGTGTCCGGAGTGGCGCCAGTTGGGGTGTCCGGAGTGGCGCCAGTTGGGGTGTCCGGAGTGGCGCCAGTTTGGGTGTCCGGAGTGGCGCCAGTTTGGGTGTCTGGAGTGGTGCCAGTTTGGGTGTCCGGAGTGGCGCCAGTTTGGGTGTCCGGAGTGGCGCCAGTTTGGGTGTCCGGAGTGGCGCTAGTTTGGATGTCCGGAGTGGCGCCAGTTGGGGTGTCCGGAGTGGCGCCAGTTGAGGTGTTCGGAGTGGCGCCAGTTTGGGTGTCCGGAGTGGCGCCAGTTGGGGTGTCCGGAGTGGCGCCAGTTGGGGTGTCAGGAGTGGCGCCAGTTGGAGTGTCCGGAGTGGCGCCAGTTTGGGTGTCTGTATGGCGCTAGTTTGGATGTCCGGAGTGGCGCTAGTTTGGGTGTCCGGAGTGGCGCCAGTTGGGGTGTCCGGAGTGGCGCCAGTTGGGGTGTCCGGAGTGGCGCCAGTTGGGGTGTCCGGAGTGGCGCCAGTTTGGGTGTCCGGAGTGGCGCCAGTTGGGGTGTCCGGAGTGGCGCCAGTTGGGGTGTTCGGAGTGGCGCCAGTTGGGGTGTCCGGATTGGCGCCAGTTGGGGTGTCCGTATGGCGCCAGTTGGGGTGTCACAAGATTGCTTTTCAATTGCATCTCCGCAGCAGCACCAGCCAGAATTCCCGGCGCCCACCAGTGCGGCCACCCGGGCTACCGGCAGATCTGCTTTGAGGAAGGCGTCAAGTCCAAGCTGGTGTTCGCGGAGCTCGGGACCGCGGTGATTCGATGCGTTGTTAGAAATCTTGGCCGACACGTGGTGAGTAGGTCTGAGATAGATTTCGGATAGAGTAGAGATAGATTCTGGGTCTATGTGGGATACACATGGGATAGAGAATAGGATAGACATGGGATAGAGAATGGGATAGACATGGGATAGAGAATGGGATAGACATGGGATAGAGAGTGGGATAGACATGGGATAGAGAATAGGATAAACATGGGATAGAGAATAGGATAGACATGGGATAGAGAATGGGATAAACATAGGATAGACATGGGATAGAGAATGGGATGGACATAGGATAGAGATGTGATAGACATGGGATAAGACATGGGATAAAGAGTGGGATAAGAAATGGGATAGAGAGTGCGATTGACATGGGATAGAGAATATGGGATAGAGAATATGGGATAGAGAATGGGATAGACATTGGATAGACATAGGATAGAGAATGGGATAGACGTCTAGCAGTCGAAATCAGCTTGGGAGAAGTGCAAGGAGAAAGGATGGGTCAAAGGTGGATAAGGGCAATCAGACAGTGAAAGATTGAAATAAAAACTACAAGCCACCCCAGGCAAGAGCAGGGGTCCTCTCTCCAGACACCTTGTCAATCAATCAGATTGGTGCCCTCCCCTCCCCGAGACTTTGCAAATTTGATGCCTGATAGTCCAGCCGATTCGCGAAATAATTCGGGAAATTCCTGTTATCTCAAAGCCGCGATTGGACAAATTAGTAACCCAGTTTGGCTTCCATCCTAACTGCGTGTTGCCTGCTCCAATCAGCCGCTTGCCTGTCATCTGCTCATCCCCTCCACTGAGTTCCAGCGGGCTGAATCCTTCTCTGTCCGTTCCCGCTGCTGGCCTCACTCCTGCCTCACTCTGGCCTCATTCTGGCCTCACTCCTGCCTCACTCCTGCCTCACTCCTGCCTCACTCCTGCCTCACTCCTGCCTCACTCCTGCTTCACTCCTGCCTCACTCCTGCCTCACTCCTGCCTCACTCCTGCCTCACTCCTGCCTCACTCCTGCCTCACTCCTGCCTCACTCCTGCCTCACTCCTGCCTCACTCCTGCCTCACTCCTGCCTCACTCCTGCCTCACTCCTGCCTCACTCCTGCCTCACTCCTGCCTCACTCCTGCCTCACTCCTGCCTCACTCCTGCCTCACTCCTGCCTCACTCCTGCCTCACTCCTGCCTCACTCCTGCCTCACTCCTGCCTCACTCTGGCCTCACTCCTGCCTCACTCCTGCCTCACTCTGGCCTCACTCTGGCCTCATTCTGGCCTCACTCCAGCCTCTTTCTGCCTTACTCTAGACTCACTCCGGCCTCACTCTGGTGTCACTTCAGCCTCACCCCTGCCTCACTCTGCCTTTACTCTAGCGTCACTCCAGCCTCACTCTACCTTCACTCTGGCCTCACTCTGGCCTTACTCTGGCCTCACTCTGGCCTCATTCCAGCCTCTTTCTGCCCTTATTCTAGACTCACTCCGGCCTCACTCTAGCGTCACTCCAGCCTCACTCTACCTTCACTCTGGCCTCACTCTGGCCTCACTCTGGCCTCACTCTGGCCTCACTCTGGCCTCACTCTGGCCTCGCTCTGCCCTTACTCTGGCGTCACTCCAGCCTCACTCGACCTTCACTCTGGCCTCACGCTAGCCTCACTCTGGCGTCCCATTCCCCGTCTATTTTATTTTCTTCTGTCTTGTCTTCCTTCACTGAAGCAACGCCTCAGAATTTCGCAAGCTAGCAATAAACATGATTCGAGTTTCACAGACTCCAAATATATAGTACAAGACTGAATGCTTGAGAACAATTGTCAATCTGCATAAAGCAAAGATGTGGACGCTGAACTGGGAAGGATTCGTTCAATGATGCAGTCGTCGGACTCCGTGGAAATTCAATTTGTCGAGCCGCCTCACTTCGCGCTCGTTTTCTCTTTTCTCTGCTGCTCTCTCGCTGCTCTTTCTCGCTCTGCTAATATCGGCTGAGATTGAATTTCTGTCTGTGTATCTCTATCTATCTATCTATCTATCTATCTATCTATCTGTCTATCGATCTATCTGTCTATCTATCTATCTATCTATCTATCTATCTATCTATCTATCTATCTATCTATCTATCTGTCTATCGATCTATCTGTCTATCTATCTATCTATCTATCTATCTATCTATCTATCTATCTATCTATTTATCTATCTATCTATCTATCTATCTATCTATCTATCTATCTATCTATCTATCTATCTATCTATCTATCTATCTATCTATCTATCTATCTATCTATCTGTCTATCGATCTATCTGTCTATCTATCTATCTATCTATCTATCTATCTATCTATCTATCTATCTATCTATCTATCTATCTATCTATCTATCTATCTATCTATCCATCTATCTATCTATCTATCTATCTATCTATCTATCTATCTATCTATCTATCTATCTATCTATCTATCTATCTATCCATCTATCTATCTATCTATCTATCTATCTATCTATCTATCTATCTACGAGGGGTGTCCAAAAAGTAGTGATACTTTTAACCGTAGCTCTCGTTCTATAGCTTCCTGTGATTTAAAATTTAATGAACTGATAGCGGAAAATCTCTTCTACAGACTGCTTTTTAAATTTTTAAAATTGATACTAGAGAACAAAAGTTATACCCACGAAAGTGACAGTACCAGTACCATAGAGTTACACAAATTATATCGAAATTTATAATAGTCGACTTCTGCACTCATTCATTAAGAAGGCATCGATAAATGTCTTGTTTAAGCAATACCAAACCCCAATTGCAAAATGTTGCTCACTGTGACTGACTGAAATTTATCTATGGACGGGATCAGGTGCAGAAAAATAAAGCATTAAATAAAGCAAACAGAGGAGCTTGCATTTTGCGATTCGTTCATGATTTCATTGCCCATACTCAACAACACACAAGGATGTGCACTCAGTTGTTGCTCAGCAAAGTACCATCTTCACTCTTTGGGGCGCTGGCCATGGTGCCTCAGAAATTCACGCAAAACTTTGCTCTGCGCACGGATCCTCTGCGGTCAGCAAAATGACAGTTTATCGATGGATTGAGCAGTTCAGCGAGGGAAGGACTGACTTGGCAGATCAGCATTGGACGGGGCGGCCATACGTTCATCGACCTGATGTACTAGCGGACTCCATTCTGGATCTTCTTGACCATTAGAGAGATCGCTGACAGGTTGGACAAGACAAAATCAACAATTCATCGAAGCTTCCTCGGCATGGATCTCGTGAAGCTCAGCCTATAATTTGTGTAACTCTATGGTACAGGTACTGCTACTTTCGTGGTATAACTTTTGTTCTCTGGTATCAATTTTAAAAATTCAAAAAGCAGTCTGTAGAAGAGATTTTCCGCTGTCAGTTCATAAAATTTTAAATCACAGGAAGGTATAGAATAAGAGCTACAGTTAAAAGTATCACTACTTTTTGGACACCCTCGTTTCTATCTATCTATCTATCTATCTATCTATCTATCTATCTATCTATCTATCTATCTATCTATCTATCTATCTATCTATCTATCTATCTATCTATCTATCTATCTATCTATCTATCTATCTATCTATCTATCTATCTATCTATCTATCTATCTATCTATCTATCTATCTATCTATCTATCTATCTATCTATCTATCTATCTATCTATCTATCTATCTATCTATCTATCTATCTATCTATCTATCTATCTATCTATCTATCTATCTATCTATCTATCTATCTATCTATCTATCTATCTATCTATCTATCTATCTATCTATCTATCTATCTATCTATCTATCTATCTATCTATCTATCTATCTATCTATCTATCTATCTATCTATCTATCTATCTATCTATCTATCTATCTATCTATCTATCTATCTATCTATCTATCTATCTATCTATCTATCTATCTATCTATCTATCTATCTATCTATCTATCTATCTATCTATCTATCTATCTATCTATCTATCTATCTATCTATCTATCTATCTATCTATCTATCTATCTATCTATCTATCTATCTATCTATGACATTTCTAGACATCTAGACATTTACTATAGATGACAGTAAATGCATTTTTGAGTCTTCATACAGTCACTCAGGTAATTTGTCTCATCTTCAACCATGCAGAGCAGGGTAACCCGAATGCTTTTGCTTTTGTGCTCAACTCAGTGGGTTGTTGAATTTCCTTTCTACGCGACAGGAAATTTGATCCGCCCGAGGAGGGTTCGGGAAAACGCCAGCCAGAATGACAGACAAGGTTGGTAGCTGGGGAATAAAGAGGGGAACTGACCAGGTGCAAAATGCCTTTGTCCAGTGAATTTTCAGTCAGCTCTCTTTGCGTGATCAACTGTAATAACAGGCCTTTCAGGCCCTTGATAGACTCCTGAATACGAACAGTACACTCCGGTAAATTTGATAGCTTAGCCGATTTGTATCGTAGTATACTTTTTAACTAATTGAGTAAGCTTGCAGTCTTCGGTTCTCATTAGGTTAACAACTTTGCACGGCTGGTCAACTTGCCCAAGGAATCCACTGGGAGAGCGAAAAGAGAAATGATTAATTGTGGCATTTTCACACAGACTTAATCAGCTGTTTGATTGATTTGACAGGCAATTATGGGGAGGGGTGATTTTATTGCATATTTTTTAGTACCTCCGCCAAAGTGGATAGTATTGATTGGCAGCAGCAACCTTACAGGGTACAGAGTGGGCGAGAGGGAAGGAGACAGAAATGGAGACAGTGAGGGAGACAGAGAGGGAGACAGACAGAGAGATAGAGAGGGAGACAGACAGAGAGATAGAGAGGGAGACAGACAGAGAGATAGAGAGGGAGACAGTGAGGGAGACAGAGAGGGAGACAGAGAGGGAGACAGAGAGGGAGACAGAGAGGAAGACAGAGAGGAAGACAGAGAGGGAGACAGAGAGGGAGACAGAGAGGGAGACAGAGAGGGAGACAGAGAGGAAGACAGAGAGGGAGACAGAGAGGAAGACAGAGAGGAAGACAGAGAGGAAGACAGAGAGGAAGACAGAGAGGAAGACAGAGAGGAAGAGAGAGAGGGAGACAGAGAGGGAGACAGAGAGGAAGACAGAGAGGGAGACAGAGAGGGAGACAGAGAGGAAGACAGAGAGGGAGACAGAGAGGGAGACAGAGAGGAAGACAGAGAGGGAGACAGAGAGGGAGACAGAGAGGGAGACAGAGAGGGAGACAGAGAGGGAGACAGAGAGGAAGACAGAGAGGGAGATAGAGAGGGAGACAGAGAGGAAGACAGAGAGGGAGACAGAGAGGAAGACAGAGAGGGAGACAGAGAGGGAGACAGAGAGGAAGACAGAGAGGGAGACAGAGAGGGAGACAGAGAGGAAGACAGAGAGGGAGACAGAGAGGGAGACAGAGAGGGAGACAGAGAGGGAGACAGAGAGGGAGACAGAGAGGAAGACAGAGAGGGAGATAGAGAGGGAGACAGAGAGGGAGACAGAGAGGGAGACAGAGAGGAAGACAGAGAGGGAGACTAGGGACAAAGGACAAGAAAGCGAGACACTGGGGTGCTCAGTGAAAATGCTGTCCCGTGGAGAAGAAGGACTGAATTTGTTAAACTCTAACCCTTACTCCGGTATATTGATTTTAATTTAAGGGCCTTCTATGATTGAAAGTCTGAATTCTCTGGCAATTGTGAGTGTCAAATTACATGTAAAATGTTTCAAACAAAAAGTGTTTTGTCATTAACAAAATTGCTCTGTTTTCAGCTGTCTTCAGCTTAAGCCATCGGGTGTCCTTGAGTGTCATTTGTCAAATCTTTGTTAATGGAATTTTCTCGTTCGTAAATGGATGTACTTTTTGCACATTTTTGTGTGTTCTGATTTCATTTTAACTATTAAATGATATTGGATACGATGAGCTAAGGTAAGATTAGATCCAATCAGGTGAGACTAAACGGGATCGGATAGGGTGAGATGAGAGCGGATAGGGTGAGATGAGATTTGATACGATGAGATTAGATCAGATAGGGTGAGATAAGATCGAATATAGTGAGATGCGATCGAATAGGGTAAGATAAGATCGAATAGGGTGAGATGCGATCGAATACGGTGAGATGCGATTGGATAGGGTGAGATGAGATCTGAGATATAAGATCAGAACTGTTAAGATTTGTCAGTTGGCATTAAAGAGCATTAAGGAGTCCTTAAATACACGCCATCTCTGAGATCTGCCTCCCATCAGGTGACCTGGATGAGAAACGATGGTCACGACCTACCGCTGACCATTGGCAAGACAGTTTTCACTGGCGATCGACGCGTCATGATCGATTACTCCAGCCCGGACGAGTGGAACCTGGTTATCCGGCGGGCCCACGTGCAGGACTCTGGGGAATACCTGTGCCAGGTCACCGGTGACGGGGGCAATCTCATGGAGAAAGCTTTCATGCTGATTGTGCAGGGTGAGATGCTCTGGATATCTGTGGAGCTTTGGGTGGATATCTGGGTAGCTTGGGTGGATATCTGAGGAGTCTGTGGGTGGATATCTGGGGAGCTTTGGGTGGATATCTGAGGAGTCTGTGGGTGGATATCTGAGGAGTCTGTGGGTGGATATCTGAGGAGCTTGGGTGGATATCTGAGGAGCTTTGGGTGGATATCTGAGGAGTCTGTGGGTGGATATCTGGGTAGCTTGGGTGGATATCTGAGGAGTCTGTGGGTGGATATCTGGGTAGCTTGGGTGGATATCTGAGGAGTCTGTGGGTGGATATCTGGGGAGCTTTGGGTGGATATCTGAGGAGCTTTGGGTGGATATCTGGGGAGTCTGTGGGTGGATATCTGAGGAGTCTGTGGGTGGATATCTAGGGAGTTTTGGGTGGATATCTGGGGAGCTTTGGGTGGATATCTGAGGAGCTTTGGGTGGATATCTGAGGAGCTTTGGGTGGATATCTGGGGAGCTTTGGGTGGATATCTGAGGAGCTTCGGGTGGATATCTGGGGAGTCTGTGGGTGGATATCTGGGGAGTCTGTGGGTGGATATCTGGGGAGTCTGTGGGTGGATATCTGAGGAGTCTGTGGGTGGATATCTTGGGTGGATATCTAGGGAGCTTTGGGTGGATATCTGGGGAGTCTGTGGGTGGATATCTGAGGTGTCTGTGGGTGGATATCTGAGGTGTTTGTGGGTGGATGTCTGAGGTGTTTGTGGGTGGATATCTGAGGTGTTTGTGGGTGGATATCTGAGGTGTTTGTGGGTGGATATCTGAGGTGTTTGTGGGTGGATATCTGGGGAGTTTTCAGTGGATATCTGGGGAGTTGTCAGTGGATATCTGGGGAGTTTTCAGTGGATATCTGGGGAGTTGTCAGTGGATATCTGGGGAGTTTTCAGTGGATATCTGGGGAGTTTTCAGTGGATATCTGGGGAGTTGTCAGCAGATATTCAGCTGAGTATGGCAGGCTGAAGCTCATAATTTTTCCTCTCAATCGTAACGATGTCGCCGGCAGAGGCCTTGCCTGAGTCGGGCCAGCTTCCACCCAAAGTTGAGCAGAAGAAGTCGGCGTCAGCTCTTGATCACGACAGCACTGGGACTGACCAGTCAAAGTCTTTGTTAAACGGTACGCCCATGTGTTTAAACAAATGTTCCATTAACACGTACTGAAGTGAATGCTTTACTTGATTGTTGCTATGCTTTTTCAGATGAATCTGATTCGGACAGAATGCACTTCCCGAGTAGGCGCGATAAAAGTGAGTAGAAGATGAGAGATAAAGGTTGAATGCGTGAGGAGGGAGAGGGTGAATGCGTGAATAGAGAGAGGGTGAATGCGTGAGGAGAGAGAAGGTGAATGCGTGAGGAGAGAGAGGGTGAATGCGTGAGGAGAGAGAGGGTGAATGAGTGAGGAGAGAGAGGGTGGATGAGTGAGTAGAGAGAGGGTGAATGCGTGAGGACACAGGGTGAATGCGTGAGGAGAGAGAAGGTGAATGCGTGAGGAGAGAGAGGGTGAATGAGTGAGTAGAGAGAGGGTGAATGCGTGAGGACACAGGGGGAATGCGTGAGGACACAGGGTGAATGCGTGAGGAGAGTGAGGGTGAATGAGTGAGTAGAGAGAGGGTGAATGCGTGAGTAGAGAGAGGGTGAATGCGTGAGGAGAGAGAGGGTGAATGGTGAGCAGAGAGAGGGTGAATGCTTGAGGAGAGAGAGGTTGATGGCGTGAGGAGGGTGAAGACGGAGAGGGTGAAGACGGAGAGAGTGAAGACGGAGAGGGTGAAGACGGAGAGGGTGAAGACGGAGAGGGTGAAGACGGAGAGGGTGAAGACGGAGAGGGTGAAGACGGAGAGGGTGAAGACGGAGAGGGTGAAGACGGAGAGGGTGAAGACGGAGAGGGTGAAGACGGAGAGAGTGAAGACGGAGAGGGTGAAGACGGAGAGGGTGAAGACGGAGAGGGTGAAGACGGAGAGGGTGAAGACGGAGAGGGTGAAGACGGAGAGGGTGAAGACGGAGAGGGTGAAGACGGAGAGGGTGAAGACGGAGAGGGTGAAGACGGAGAGGGTGAAGACGGAGAGGGTGAACATGGAGAGGGTGAAGACGGAGAGGGTGAAGACGGAGAGGGTGAAGACGGAGAGGGTGAAGACGGAGAGGGTGAAGACGGAGAGGGTGAACATGGAGAGGGTGAAGACGGAGAGGGTGAAGACGGAGAGGGTGAAGACGGAGAGGGTGAACACGGAGAGGGTGAACACGGAGAGGGTGAAGACGGAGAGGGTGAAGACGGAGAGGGTGAACATGGAGAGGGTGAAGACGGAGAGGGTGAAGACGGAGAGGGTGAAGACGGAGAGGGTGAAGACAGAGAGGGTGAACACGGAGAGGGTGAAGACGGAGAGGGTGAAGACAGAGAGGGTGAACACGGAGAGGGTGAACACGGAGAGGGTGACAATGTCCCAGCAGCAAGGAACGGCCCCCGCCACCCCACAGACGTGCTGATATTCGGCCGCCGTGTCGTATTTCTCGGCGAGCAGTTCGTCTCGCTGACGTGCACCGCCACGTTCAGGACCGCCGATGCAAAGCGGAACCCGACAGCAGCGGTGGAGTGGTACCACGGTGGTCAGCTGCAGGTGAGCAATGCCAGCAGCAGAGACGTCAGCATGAGCTGGAAGAACGGCGACACGGCGGTCAGCGTGCTCACTCTCTACTCGGTTCGGATCGGACACGCCGGAGAGTGGCTCTGCTTGAAACGGCCCAGCGAGAGGCCAGACGGGGGAATGGAAACGGCCAGGCACAGACTCACTGTGCTGGGTGAGATGGGATGTGCTGTGGGTGAGATGGGATGGGATGGGTTGAGTTGAGATGAGATGTGATGAGATTAGATGGGATGGGATTGGATGAGATGAGATTAGATGGGATGGGATGGAATGGGATTGGATTGGATGGGATGGGATGGTATGGTATGGTATGGTATGGTATGGTATGGTATGGTATGGGTTGAGTTGAGTTGAGATGAAATGAGATTAGATGGGATGGGATTGGATGAGATGAGATTAGATGGGATGGGATGGAATGGGATTGGATTGGATGGGATGGGATGGTATGGTATGGTATGGTATGGTATGGTATGGGTTGAGTTGAGATGAGATGTGATGATATTAGATAGGATGGGATTGGATGAGATGAGATTAGATGGGATGGGATGGGATTGGATGAGATGAGATTAGATGAATAGATGGGATGGAATGGGATTGGATTGGATTGGATGGTATGGTATGGTATGGTATGATATGGTATGGTATGGTATGGTATGGTATGGGTTGAGTTGAGTTGAGATGAAATGAGTTAGATAGGATGGGATTGGATGAGATGAGATTAGATGAATAGATGGGATGGGATGGAATTGGATTGGATTGGATGGTATGGTATGGTATGGTATGGTATGGTATGGTATGGTATGGTATGGTATGGTATGGTATGATATGGTATGGTATGGTATGGGTTGAGTTGAGTTGAGTTGAGATGAGATTAGATGAGATTAGACGGGATGGATGGGATGGGTTGAGTGTTGAGTTGAGATGAGATGTGATGAGATGAGATAGGATGAGGCGGGATAGGTTGGAATGGTATATGATCTAAAAGTACGTGTAATTGTGCCTGTCCCATACTCCCCACCAATGAAAAAGACGCATGCACCATGCCGGACCATGCATAACAATTGTAAAACGTTTCCTTCGAAATCTTCTGCAGCCCGAGAGCTGCACCCGGACAAGCGAAGCCAGCAGCAGAAGCTGCAGCTGACTCAGGAACAGATGCTCGGTTCTCACAGCAATGGTGGTCACAAGTTCACTTGTGGGGCATCTGCAGCTGGACTGTCTGCTCTCATTGTGTTTGCTGTGATCTGCAACTGCTGCCTCCGAGCTGCAGTGCTTTTGCTATAGTTCCACTGCCGCATCTGGGCATGTTTCCTTGATCCTCCTCGGTCTTTGTTTTTTCTTCTTTTCCCAACCCTCTTATCTCTCTCCTGAACTCTACCTCATCCACTCTCTACTGCACCCCATCCGCTCTCTACTGCACCCCATCCACTCTCTATTCTACTTCCTCCGCTGTCTACTCCACCCCATCCACTCTCTACTCTACTTCCTCCGCTGTCTACTCCACCCCATCCGCTCTCTATTCTACTTCCTCCGCTGTCTACTCCACCCCATCCGCTCTCTATTCTACTTCCTCCGCTGTCTACTCCACCCCATCCACTCTCTATTCTACTTCCTCCGCTGTCTACTCCACCCCATCCGCTCTCTATTCTACTTCCTCCGCTGTCTACTCCATCTCATCCGCTCTCTATTCTACTTCCTCCGCTGTCTACTCCACCCCATCCGCTCTCTATTCTACTTCCTCCGCTGTCTACTCCATCTCATCCGCTCTCTATTCTACTTCCTCCGCTGTCTACTCCACCCCATCCGCTCTCTATTCTACTTCCTCCGCTGTCTACTCCATCTCATCCGCTCTCTATTCTACTTCCTCCGCTGTCTACTATACCCCATCCGCTCTCTATTCTACTTCCTCCGCTGTCTACTCCACCCCATCCGCTCTCTATTCTACTTCCTCCGCTGTCTACTCCATCTCATCCGCTCTCTATTCTACTTCCTCCGCTGTCTACTCCACCCCATCCGCTCTCTATTCTACTTCCTCCGCTGTCTACTCCACCCCATCCGCTCTCTATTCTACTTCCTCCGCTGTCTACTCCATCTCATCCGCTCTCTATTCTACTTCCTCCGCTGTCTACTCCACCCCATCCGCTCTCTATTCTACTTCCTCCGCTGTCTACTCCACCCCATCCGCTCTCTATTCTACTTCCTCCGCTGTCTACTCCATCTCATCCGCTCTCTATTCTACTTCCTCCGCTGTCTACTCCATCTCATCCGCTCTCTATTCTACTTCCTCCGCTGTCTACTCCACCGGCCCCATCCGCTCTCTATTCTACTTCCTCCGCTGTCTACTCCACCCCATCCGCTCTCTATTCTACTTCCTCCGCTGTCTACTCCACCCCATCCGCTCTTTACTCCTCCTCATTCGCTCTCTAACTCCACCTCATCCACTCCTCTACTCCAGCTTCTCCGCTGTCTACCTCAACCTCCTCCCAGCACAGAAAACCTAAAAACCATACTAGACAGTTTTTTCTGATGCTTTTGCCGCCTCAAATAAATATTTGCTTTGAAAATTCAAAATTCAATAAAGACGTTGTAATAAGTGGCTTTAAAATGCGTTTTCTTATTTTGTATACTCACTCTTATAGTCGGATTTCGTTTCATCTTGCGTTATGTCAATAAGTCTGCAACTTTGTCATATACTCGTAGTCGTATGTCATTATTCTTATTTCTCGATGAACTCATTTTCAATCGCATTTTCATTAAATCACTGCGCAACTTCTTCTATAGCTAAACCTTATTGTTGCACAAATTTTTCTGCCATGTCGATAAATATGTTTCCTATGCTGTGTTTGGTTGACATGTTCTACAATTTTATTTTGAATTTTGAACACATTTGAAAAATATGCGTTCGATGCATGTCCAACCTTTAATTTTGTGTAGAAATCAGAAAAAATATTTTATTTTTAGGTCAAAGTATATAAGATTTAACTTTTTTTAACTATTAACTTTTTAAACCTTGCGTTGAGATCCAAGTCGATTAAGTCTGACGATTGATATTGACTCTTACTTTGATGATACCGTATTTGCTCATTTCTATTCAAATTAAATTACATTCATGTGTTACATTGCAGTTACAAAGCTGGATAATTACACATAACATTTGTGCATAATTATTCTCTCATATATACTAAAATGAATATCTACATAAATAATGTAGTATGTAGAAATCTAAACAAGGCGCCCTGGTGACCGTATGCGCACCAACAGAGATCAGACTAGATAATTCTTTGAAAAACCCCTAAAAGGGCCGTTTTAACTAAATCTTTGATTGGCCGATCAGCATCCCTAGTAACTTGAACAAACATGATTATGCCCTATAACAGAATGGCCCAGGATGTTCTCTATCTTCAAAAAAGTAAAAAGCAGTGCACTGTTGTAAAATCTACACAATTGCATGTATATATATACTGTACAATTTTCTGTTAATTGTCCTAGGCCTATAAAAACTGAAAAACTAAGTAAGTACGAATAGCCGTCAACATTACTGCTGAAGTTATCAATCTTTTTAAAAATAAGGTGCAGCCGAATCAAGCAGAGAAGATAAGTTTTGCTCATTCAAATTGGTTAATTTTGTGTGCTCGTAGGAGCCCTTAAAAGGGCCGTTTTAGTATAATAGTCTGAGTCAAAAGAATTAGTAGATTTTAAGAAAAAGCGACAGTTTATTAAAGAAAAAACGGCGATTGCCTTTAACCATGACATCAAAATTGCTTAAAAAGCTTTCTGTGCTGTTTTTTTCTGTTTTTGGGCTTTGATGAAAGGCGCTGATTTGTCAATTAAACGATTTTAAGAAACATAAATACAAGCCCTTTGGACCATCCATTTTCCACTACCAGATCCTGGCTACGATTCTGTAACTGTATTAACTCTTAACTGTGTTATGCAATGCGACTCCACAGTCGACGCTTAATTTATCAAGATGACTCGAAATGTTTTAAAATATTCGTTTAAACATAAACGCAGAAAAGTTTTAGCATCCTACTAGTAGTAGAGTGTAAAGAAAATTAATAAATGGCCAAGTCTAACATGCAGTACGAATGGACCGCGTTGCTGATTGGCTGCTCGAATTTTCAAAAATATCGATCTAGCACAAATTCTGCTTTTCAAGAGACCCCCTCAGAACTTGCCCTACCTATATAATCAATTGCTCCGAAAGAAACAGCCCAACATAACATTGTTTCAACACCTTGATAGCTTACTCTCCTAATATTTCAAATTTAACGATGCCGCCGAAGGTCAGTGGTAAGGCTGCCAAGAAGGCCAGCAAGGCTAAGGCCCCGAAGACTGACAAGAAGAGGAAGCGCAGGAGGAAGGAGTCTTACGCCATCTACATCTACAAGGTCCTGCGCCAGGTGCACCCGGACACCGGCATCTCCAGCAAGGCCATGATGATCATGAACAGCTTCGTCAACGACGTGTTCGAGCGCATCGCTGGTGAGGCCAGCCGTCTGGCCCACTACAACAAGCGCAGCACCATCAGCAGCCGGGAGATCCAGACTGCTGTCCGCCTGCTGCTGCCTGGTGAACTGGCCAAGCACGCCGTCAGCGAGGGCACTAAGGCCGTCACCAAGTACACCAGCGCCAAGTAAAGTGACTGTCAACGTCACTCTACACTCGGCCGCGCAGCTGTAACTTTAGACTAGAACGCTAAAACGGCCCTTTTCAGGGCCACCAAATCCAAAAGATGCGCGATCGTCTTGTAAATCCAGACGTCAATCAAAACAATAGTTAAAATCTCGTTATGGATAGCATATGTAATTATACACCAACGCTGGTACATTTTTTGTATAGGCCTAATATAATGAGTACTGACTTCACTTCATCACTTTCGCACTAAATCTTCCTTTACATTTTTAGCCCTAGGCCTAATTGTGGTCTAGCAATGCAACATTGCAATAGCAAACGGTTAGTAAGGTTACATACCTAATAAATACCTATGCATCCAGTAAGCAATTAAAAAATGCACAAATAAAATTAACTAGTTTAAACTAGCTTTCAGATTTGCTTTTAAAACGGCCCTTTAAAGGGCTACCAACCAACCATGTAGGCTGTACTGTCTGATATATGTTGATATCTAATTAATACAGCCAGCATTTATTACATGCTCTCAGCACCGTCTTAACCAGGATTAGCGGTGTCCGAAATTGCTAAGATGTCTAAGTGAATTTTAAAGATCTTTGCTCTTAACCTCAGTTTGTGGTCTGCGTCTTAAATTGGTTGCAACTTGCAGCTCTTCGACTTCGTCTCAGTCTTGCATTTGAGTCTGAGACAATAGAAGTAAGTTAAGAAATTTGTTAGTCAATTTAAACGCGCAACAAGTTTCGCAAAAAAATCCCAAAATGACTTCATCTTCCAGCAAGTATGATTCAATGGTTGTAACTTTCAGTGATGGTTAAGTTCGGAGTTCAGTGTATTCTATAGTGCAGTTTTATGCATCCATATTATTCAAAGCTTTAACAGCTGGTAACTACACTGGTGAAATAGCAAATAATTCAGAATTGAAATATTGCATGCAAAAAGTTTTAAAGCTGTGGAGCGCAGTAAGCTACGTGTAAATGTGTTGTTTGCGTTTGTAAAAAGCTTAAAAATGCTTACAGATCAATATCTTAACTTGGAAAAATTGTCGCTAATTGTATCCCCCACTTGCCCCGGGCGAACGTCTTATGGGGCCCGTGCTATAGAATCAGGAGCTAGGACTCAAGACTACTCTTGACAAGGAGTGAATTTTGTGTGCTATAGATTTCAGGAGTTAAGACTTAGGAGCTAGGAGTTCTTGCAAGGAGTGCAGCCTAGGAGTGGGGTGTGTGTTCAAGGAGTGTTGCGCAATCGTTTAAGGATGATAGAGAATTGTGTGCTATATCACAATCCTAACTTTACGCTCCTTAAGGATTGAATCTCAGGAGTGAAGATGAAAATTGCTCAAAAAATATCATTTGTGAGAGCTGTCGCTGCACGCAAAGAGGTTCTCTTTGGTGCGTTTAGTAGAACCATCCCAGTGGCAAAGCCGAGCTCGGCGGGTTGACGGCGGTTCTAGCTCGGGCCGACGACCTCGGGCCGAGGTCGGCTGACCGCGGTAATGCCGAGTAGCTTTGCACTATACTTTCTATTTAGCTTATTATAAAGCTTATATTGCTTCTTGCAGATTGACTACATGTAGGTGCCACTTTCACTTTCTATAGAATTTTACTGTACATGTACAATTCGGTATTACATGAAAAAGAAAAGGTGAATGGGAAAACGACATGACACGAATTGAAACCATCGAGTTAAAGATCTCATGTCATTCCTAGCATGTTAGTGCATTGCAGTGGTAATGTACGCTCGTATATGAGCCTAGTTATGGTGAGCCTTTAGTATAACTAGTTAATTGATTTCCCCTCGGAATTAGATACATATCCACCAGACTCAGTTCTCTGACCCAACAAATATACAACCAACAGCCATGTTCAGGATTAAATGATTGTGAAATAAGACAACGATTTAGAAGTTAAAATAATTGAATTAAAAGAACACCGCAACAGTAAATCCACCACAAGCACACTAGTGTATTATCAAATGATAATAATGATACAAGATTAACTTTTCAACCAATAAGCAAGAAAACAGAGAAAAAGTAGCTAAACAGCTGAAAACAGAGGTTGAGTTAAGGGTTGCGATACGGATTTGGTTGAGCATTTATTAACATTATAAACTGTAAAGACTTCACTTTAGATTGTAGAACGAGACGCTTGATACGAGGAAAGCGACTGCAATTTATATTGTAAATATTGAGCACGATACATGCATTGGGTGTAAGAGGCTTAAGGGTGGAGAGCAAGAGCGGCCAGAATGCAGAGCGCACATAAGAATGTACAGCGAAATATCGCAGAAGGGAGTACGCAGCGAAACTGGTAAAAAACCACCTCAAAACACGGAGTAAAAACAAGTGATGGGTTTCGACCTTCGGGCTCCTTGTTAGGGAAGCCTTCAGGCCTCAGGCTCAGAAATAAATCAATTAGAGACCTTGGCCCCCACTCCTGTCAGATGGTCAGCCCCATGGTAGCTTGATCGTGTGGCGAGCAGTCTAGGTCCTATAGCTAAGAGAGGGACAGCGAGAGACGAGCAGGGAGAATTTTGAAAGTAGAAATTAGCTAATCCGCAGATCAACTAACTTGCTGCCACCAGCCCGTGCGCCCTGGCTCACCACACCGGGACTCTCGAAATCGGGCTTCCGACTATGAAGGGGCTTTGCACTTACCTGCCAACTAGTGTCTTTTTGCTGTCAATCTCGAAGTCATAGCCGATGATAAGGGACACTGCTGGGACTAGATCGCGTTGGCCATGCAGGTACAGAGGGGACTTGTGCAGGGGATTCTTGCGGTGGCGAGTCTATGAGGTAGCTACATGTACTATTACATTGCTAAATACGAAGATATGTACTTTTAGCCTTCAACGCGCCAACTAGCCTCTCATAGCGCTGATGATAGGCTAACTCGAACTTCAGAGACCGCATGATTCATTTACCCGAGCCGCTTGGCTACCCTAGAGTGCACAAAGTACATCTCTGGCGCCGATTCTGCACTTTTGGCAGTTTTGCTCACTGATTTGTTAGATTGGTCGACTGAGAACTGCCTTGCCATGGGTCCACTGTGACCGGCGCCTACTAGCTTAGCTACTCATCTGAGCCATCGGCGAACAAAGAAATAAAGCCGACAAAGATAACTGTTAGATTTAACCTTCTCCTTAATTCACTTCACACTTTAGATTGAATTGGAGTCTTAGACTACTAGCAGTATTATTGAATGATTCCTGCCTCAGCAACAGCACTACTGAACAAAATGAGCAAAAGTGTGCGCCTAATTCAGCTACTGCAACAGGGGACAGAAAAGGGATCACCCAATCAAGCAAGTCTAGGTAGCCTCTCACCCAACCAATCAGAAACTCAACAGCCGGAGACCAGGTATTCCACAGTGACCGAATCGGCTCGATGCTCTGCAGCTGTAGACTCGGGATGATGCTGTCACAATCTTCGCTGTTAGCTAGCAGGTGATGCTCTTAACTGGATGTTCGCTTCTGTCGACCGGGGGACTCGTCCTTGATGATGATGGGGGAAGTTGCAATCCGGGGATCAAGAAACGACGGTCGTGCTCCGGGAACCAGAAGTTGCGCGCTGGGCCCGAGCCAAAGTAAGAAGAAGTTGCGTCCGAGCGGGGCAAAAACTCCGGTTTAAATAGCCGCCAACTGGACCGCAGTTTGTTATAACGGAACACGTCGATTCTGATTGGCTGAGCCGTTTTGTTAAAATGAGCGCCGAATTTTCTGATTGGCTAAGCTCGTTGCTACCCAGAATCACGTGACCGAGAGATCCTATCAGTTCCCACAGGGTCGTAAAAAGATGACAGGTGCGGCCATAAATCACTCAAAATCGCAACAAAATGATTTATGACTTTTCGCGTAGGATTGACAGAAATTAATGAAAAAATATACATTAGAAAGCTCTTATTAAATAGAAAGTGAAGATAATGAAGAGAAATCGCTAATCGCTAATCCCAAGGTACTTTTAGGGGTAAAACGCATAGCTGTCAAAGCTGTCACACGCTTGAGTGAATCCGAACAATAGGCTCTGACCTCATAAATCTTGATGGCCTGTCAAAATGATGAGAAAAAAGCTACCGCCCGCATCCTCTCAGACCATCTGGCGCCCGCTTCAACACTGAGTGAGGCGCAGGTGGCTGTCAGATCAGCTTCGAAAGCGATGATTTATGACCCAAAAAGCTGCGCCTATGTTATTATGACTACTAGTATGGCCAGACATTATATCTAGAATAGATTCTATGAAAATTCGCAGAAAAAGGATAAAAATGCCCACTGCTCACTGTTAGTAGGCAAGTAAGTTTAGAGCCCAAGTGCTAGCGCGGGATTTGGGAAAAAGTGCGTCCTCATCACAAGCTAACAAAACAAACAACAATTCGCCCAGCCAAGTCACCACACTCCTCCCCACAAAGATTAAGCGTTAGATAAAAACGGGAATAAAAGACGCAAATCAGTTTACAGTCCATAGAGGAACAGTCCATAGTCACTGGTAGCGCAGCCGGTCAGCTTAAGCTCTTGCCCTGGTCGAACGTCAAAGTGGCGCCGCAGAGCTCAACTCTGGCGCCTGGCCAGGCGTCTCCGCAGGGGCCTCTGGTTGATCGTCAGGCACCTCGGCACATAGCGGTTGCTCAACTTTGGAAGGCGCCGCAGGCACTTGATTGATGTGCCGATGGACCTCTCGACCATCGTCAAACTGGCAAGAGACACAGCCCTGGAGCAGTCGGTCAGAACAGCAGGCTTCCAGCTGCCATCAGCAGCAAAGTCCCTCGCAACGACTGCGTTGCCCATCTCAATGTGGTGGTCATGGGCATGGGTGTCGTGCTGCTGCTTCTGGATCGCTTGTGGGTAGCCTTAGAATCTCGCCCCATTTTCTCAAAGTGTTGTATCTAGAACATCAAGGGGGTTAGAATTGAAGCCATATGATGAAAAAGTAAAAAAATTGGAATCAAATACATAAATGGAAAACACAAAACTGATACCCAAATCTGGCCTGCAGTGCAAAACTGATGCCAAATATGGCATAGGGCCCTAGTATATAAAAATAGCATTAATATCTAGTCTATGGTGCAAAAATAAAGTAAAAACCTATAATAGTAAAATAAGTATACTATAGTTGTACTAAAAAGTCATTAGAAAAACAATATAGTATAATATGAATACTATGAATCTATTCAAAAGAGTAAAAAATTGGCATATATAGCAAAATTACATTAAATTGCCTGCCATAAAATGCACAATTGGCATTATATCCTGGCCCATAGTACATAAACAATGTCTTAAATTAACTGATAGTATGTAATTCATGATGGCATTGCCATAGACAAATAAAAAAATAAGAAGCTAGACCTAATATAGTAGGGATAAAAATATCATAGGAGCCTAAAAATCTGGCTTTATTTAGGCCATTTTAGACTTTTCAAATCACAGGATTTATGACCTAAGCTAGATATCATTCCTACAGTTAAGTTATGGTAACTCCTATTGCAATCCTATACTTTTCAACATTTTATCATGAAAATATGCTTTTTGTAGATAAATTGTTTAGTAAAATTTCCATTTAAGAATCTTGAGCTAAGTCGAGGATTTGGGACGCGACAAGAAATTCTTCTCCTCGGATTTATTCACTTTTAACTCCTAGATAACTATTTGATGGCCATTCTGAAAATAGCTGGTGAATTGCCATCGTAATATGTCTAATTATCATTAATGAAAACATATTTCATACGCCTATTCATAAATTGTAAGCAAATCTTCATTAAACCCAAAAAAGCAAGTTTACATTGCATTACAGTGTAGCTATAGTTCAATTAGTTACGGCTTAACTGTAAGACTAAGTATGTCTCTGGAATTTTTGCCGAAACATCTAAATGCTTCCAAAGAACGTGTAATAAAAATAATAACTAAGAAGCTAAATGAATTGCCACGTTAAAAAGAGCTAGACACTGTTTACAATTGACTTGACCTGCACGGGAGCAATATATTCAAATGAATGGCAAAAAATGAGCAATAATTACGCCTTAAGTAAATTCTAAAGCAGTTAATTATTTATTTATATTTTTACTAACGAAGCTATGTTCTTTTATCTGGTAAATTACTCATATATATAATTGTTAAAATCCAGTACTTCGAATTTTCCGTACCTATAACGCATGCACTTCATGGTCGTCTCGAAGGAGAATAAATCCATAAAAGTCAAATCACCTACTCAACGAGGAAACTAATTCAGTAAAAACACAATTAGTATGTGTAAAAAGCACATTACACCACTTTGGTGGATCAAAAGTGCTGTATGATTGCGTTGTTTTTGTTTATTGCAAAAGAGTCACTTTTTCAGTGTAAATTATTCATCTATATTTATGCGGGGTTTTTTTTAATCATATTGAATTCATTAGCGTAGGTAAATTCTGCTTAATTGATTAAAACTTTTAATCGGTTAACGGCGCGGCACCCCGAGGTTCTACCGAGTTCGGGCCGACGTCGGCTGGCCGACTTTAGTATGGCCGATCGAATGCCGAGTGGCCGACGTCGGCCCGAGCTCGGACCGAGCTCGGCTTTGCCACTGGGATAACTAAATGCGAAGAATTGCTATGTGCACCGTGTTGGATGTTCGATTCTGTGTCGAATTCTATCTGTTAGGCTTGAAAGCTGGATCTCGTTGAGTCAAAAACGCATAGCACTCTCGGCTGGATCTTCTTCAAAAAATTAATTCTTGCCTTAAATTGTCGACAGCGTCCATCATTGACTCCTTCCTCATCAGAATCCGATTCGCTGTCCGAAACATTATAATCCCAGCTTGTCTAAGAGTGAAAATTGGCCCTTGAACTCTTGCTTAGGAGTCAAGAGTTTGGAGCGAAATTTTCTCACTCTATAGGACACGCGCTCCTAGAATCACTCCTAAAAGCCAACTCCTAGCTCCTAGACTTCTTCTCCTAATTCCATAGCATGCCACGGAACTTAATGAGTTCTCCTAAATTCACCCAAGAGTCTCCTAACGTCCTTAAGGAGCCTCCTAGCTCTTAAAATTTACTCTTGATTCTATAGCACAGAAAAGCCAGCTGGGAGCTAGGAGTTAGGACACTCATAAGGATTTAGGAGTTAAGAGTATTCTATAGCACGGGCCCATGGTCTCAGTGTAAATTTCATAAAATAAACTAGTTTAAACTTTGCTTTTAAAACGGCCCTTTGAAGGGCCACCCAACCCATAAAGACAAGTGTAGGCTGTACTGTCTAATATCTGTCAACATCCACTGTGTTAATAATTAATACAGCAAGCATTTATTACATGCTCTCAGCACCGCCTTAGCCAGGATTAGCCGGTGTCCGAAATTGCTAAGATGTCAAAGTGAAATTCAAAAATCTTTGCTCCAACCTCAGTTTGTGGTCTGCGTCTTTATTAGTTGCAACTTGCAGCTGAAAAAATTCCCAATATGACTTCATCTTCCAGCAGGGGCGTAGCCAGAGGGGGGCAAGGGGGGCCGTGGCCCCCCCCAATCACCAACTCTGGCCTTGGCGCCCCCCCCCCCCTAAAAGAAACTGGCGCCCCCCCCCTATAAGAAACTGGCGCCCCCCCTATATAAGAAACTGGCGCCCCCCCTAAAAGAAACTGGCGCCCCCCCCTATAAGAAACTGGCGCCCCCCCCCTATAAGAAACTGGCGCCCCCCCCATAAGAAACTGGCGCCCCCCCCCTATATAAGAAACTGGCGCCCCCCCTAAAAGAAACTGGCGCCCCCCTAAAAGAAACTGGCGCCCCCCCTAAAAGAAACTGGCGCCCCCCCCCTATAAGAAACTGGCGCCCCCCCCCTAAAAGAAACTGGCGCCCCCCCCCTAAAAGAAACTGGCGCCCCCCCCCTAAAAGAAACTGGCGCCCCCCTAAAAGAAACTGGCGCCCCCCCTAAAAGAAACTGGCGCCCCCCCCCCCCCTAAAAGAAACTGATGCCCCCCCCCCTAAAAAAAACTGGCGCCCCCCCCCTAAAAGAAACTGGCGCCCCCCCCTAAAAAAAACTGGCGCCCCCCTATAAGAAACTGGCGCCCCCCCCCATAAGAAACTGGCGCCCCCCCCCCTATATAAGAAACTGGCGCCCCCCCTAAAAGAAACTGGCGCCCCCCCTAAAAGAAACTGGCGCCCCCCTAAAAGAAACTGGCGCCCCCCCCCCCTATAAGAAACTGGCGCCCCCCCCCTAAAAGAAACTGGCGCCCCCCCCTAAAAGAAACTGGCGCCCCCCCCCTAAAAGAAACTGGCGCCCCCCCTAAAAGAAACTGGCGCCCCCCTAAAAGAAACTGGCGCCCCCCCCCCCTAAAAGAAACTGATGCCCCCCCCCCCTAAAAAAAACTGGCGCCCCCCCCCTAAAAGAAACTGGCGCCCCCCCCTAAAAAAAACTGGCGCCCCCCTATAAGAAACTGGCGCCCCCCCCTAAAAGAAACTGGCGCCCCCCTATAAGAAGCTGGCGCCCCCTAACTCACGGCCCCCCCCCCAATTAAAATTCCTGGCTACGCCCCTGTCTTCCAGCAAGTATGATTCAATGGTTGTAACTTTCGGTGATGGTTAAGTTCGGAGTTCAGTGTATTCTATAGTGCAGTTTTATGCATCCATATTATTCAAAGCTTTAACAGCTGGTAACTACACTGGTGAAAAAGCAAATAATTCAGAATTGAAATTTTGCATGACAAAGTTTTAAAGCTGTGGAGCGCAGTAAGCTACGTGAAAATGTGTTGTTTGCGTCTTTTTGTAAAAAACTTTTAAAAATGCTAACAGATCAATATCTTAACTTGGAAAAATTGTGTCACTCATTTGATTGGGAAAAAACTACTACCAAAAACACGAATCAATAAACAGGCAGCAGTTTCATACACGATTGCAATTTCTGTCTATGATGTAAACTTAAGAAGAAGTGAAGTTATAAAATTAAAAAATTTGCACTAAGGTCCAAGGTTCCTGGTTATTTGATATAGACTCCTACTCGTATGCCAAATACAAGTACATGTAGAAGAGGTAAAAACAACACATAATTAATTTATAGATTGCAAAAATTAAATCGAAGAAAAATATCACGGAAAAGAGATTGCTTGGAAATTGTACGAATGAACAGGGAAACTTAATTAACAATTATATATCGATCATGATCGTTTCAGACTAGATAAGGAACTAAAAATGAAAATCCTTGTGTACTAAATATCGAATGTTGCTAAAAATAGAAGCAGGAAATCCCGATAATATCTGTAATTGATTTTTGAAATAATAATTTCTAGTACATATGTACTTTCTATCAAAGCTTGTCAACGAAAGAAATCAGCACAATTCTACAACTGGAAATTATGCAAGTGTAAACTACTGTGCATGTAATTACACTATAAATTACATAGTTAATTGCACAACGATGATGCAGACAGCAGCCAGCAGCAGCAGCGGTAGCCAGGGTCTTAGAGAAGCCGCGCCATCGAATTGCGTTGGATCAAATGCGAAACAGGCCACGTTGTCTTCTTGAACGGCGAAATTGTTGCCTCGGCAGAAATCTTCCCCATTCTTGAAGGCTTTCCCTGCAGTAATATAAGTACATGTATTAATAAGTATAAATAACGAGTTATCGTGTGTACATGTATAAGAGGTTTTAGCTAAATGGTGCGAAGACCCCTCACTCGCACTCACCAAATTCCAACCCGTTCATGACAGCCGATCGACAGTGACTGTAGATGTCATCGCAGAATGACTTGCAGACGAATACTTTGCTGGGAATTCGAATAAACTTTTCACGATGATAGAAGTTTGAACATTTTTACAGGAGCAAAAGCCTGTTAGGAAAAAAAATAATAATGGAGCATTTACTTACTTATCCCTGAACCAAAAGTGCTGCTCTGGACTACAAAAGTAGCACAGCAGGTAGCGCAGCATATCGTAACACCGTCTACTCTGGCCCTCCAACTTTGACAGCAGTGAGCTGAAGACAGATGTGACTTCAATGCGTTTGCAGCAGGCATTGCGGTTGTACCAGTAGCAGTTCACCAGGCTGCTCTCCGGTACTGAGTACCTGGTGCCAGCTAGGAAAGGAGAATAAGTTAAAACCATATATTAAACTTATAAAGATTTATGACTACTTTCAGTGTACGAGTATCAAGTTATAAGTTGTAGTAGGTAATAACTAAAGCTTAAAATTAGTATCTAATTTAGTATATTTGGATTATCTATAAAAAACTGTAGTTATGCGTCTTTAAATGTACAATGTTAGTCAATCTGCACCCATCTATCATTTAAAAAATTGAGTGTCTTCAAACAAAATGCAACAAATTATACAATGACCCATTTAAATGTCACTACTTGACTAAGTCAAACAATATCCAAGACCTGGTGCATAGCCAGGATTCACGTAGGGGGGGGGGGGGCAGACTGCAGAGACATAAATCCATCTCCGATGGAAGCGATGTGAGCAAAATACAGCTAAAGTCAGAAAAAATTTCCCTCCAGGAGGGCCATAATCCTTAGTGCCCCCTTGGCTAAACAACCTATCCAAGACATCTATTTAAAAAAAACTCATTAATAAATACAAACAAAATGACATACCAAAAAATGTACACTTCGACTTAGTTGATTTGTGGGTCTTTTGGTCTTCCTCTTGTTGTGCAGCTTTCACCATGCCTTCAGAAATTGTGATTTCTTCTAGTGCAAGTGCGCAGCGAAAAATCAACACAGAAGAGCAGAAGGCAAATAGTTTCATGACCGTTGTTCTAAGGCGTTAAACTTTGTAAAAAATAAAAGTAACTTTTTCGCACAATCGCAACCCACTGCTAATATACATTCGCCACCCCACAGCACAGGGTCCTCAAGAAAAACATTGTTTTTAACTAAGTTAAAAATGATGGCTATACATTAGCAAATATAACAAGTTTAAACTTGAGGAAAAAAACAAAAGACAAACAATCGATTAAACTGCTAAAAAACAGTTTCAAAGGTTTTCTATAACAAAGTTAACTGTAGAGTACAAATATTATTACTAAGATTTATGTTTCTATAATAAAATACTCTTTTTTAAACGGACAAGATTTGATTCATATTTGTGAAGCACGCACTCCATAAAACGTAGTTCATTTGACAGGGAAGGAAGGCATGAGCCGTTTTCAGGATTCAGTACCTATTGAAATAAATGATTGAAAACCCTTGCAGCACATAAAACTAATACATGAGCATACAATATTGATAATTTTACTTAAGTGAAGATTCATGGTTATTTCTCTCTCCATGACTTATTCTGTTATTCATTTTACTTTTCACTTTTCAGCTTACTACTTAATACTGTCAGCTATAGAATTTTTTTGCTCTGTTGTTAATTTATGAGTCTTTTAGTTAGTTTCACGCTCAAAGTTTTCGAAAAAAATTTACTTCGAAATTAAAATTTTTAGTTCCTTCGACGATGGTATTAAAAGGAGGAAGCAAGTGGTGGCGAAGTAGTCACATTCACCATACAATTTGCTGTAAAAACAAAATTTTAATTTAATTTTGCTACAATACTAATCTAATCGTAGTAGTAAACATAATCTTATGTTATTTATTGGCACAACTTATTCACCCTTTTATTGTTTTTTTACCCTATACAAAAAATACTTTGATATGTAATTATATATAGTCTTATCCACAAAAAGTCCAGCTTTTTTATCCCGAGGATTGCATTATACTATATAGACCTTTTTATGTGAAATGCCCTCCAAATTAGCACTATTTATAACATAAGCGCAAGTGCAGCAATTAAAACAAGGCATGAATTAAATGGAATAAATTTTATTTTGGAAAGCAATGGAATTTTATGATTTCTTTTTAAATTTAAACATAATTAATTTCTTTTTTAGTTTAAAATCATTTTTTACTTTTGCATTAAAAATTTATCCTAAATGATAACCTTGGATTAGTTTATGTGATTTTAGAAAGTCTTTTATATGTGTATCATATTATTGATAATGATTTGGTCTCTGCCATTTGACAATTTAGCAGTTTTCAAAATTTTAACAAATCATAATATTGCTATCAGTGTTTACATCCTTATTACAAGTGTAAGTAGTAGAATTATTGAATTATTTATAGTCTAACTGCCTACAAGGAGACAAGCCTAAGTAATTGATTAACAAGCAAATTTTCTAGTGATATTAACAAATAAAATCATATAAAATTTTATTTCTGAAATTACGATCTAGAAATGTTGTTCCGATTTATAGCCACCTTTCTTATTTCAGTCGTTTACTTAATCAAACAAGCTATTCAAAACAAACAACTATATTGAACTGAAATTTGAACAATGACTGAAGGAGGCGGAACTGGAAGAATGAGTGACTCGTTGGTGATCAACTTTCTGCGCATTCGAAATCTGGTAAGAGTTTTTAATTAACAATCAGGATTCTACCAGAAAAAACTGTTTTAATCCATAAATTTTCAGTTTATTTTTGAAAATGGAGGAAACATAAAAAATACTCAATACCCAATGGAAATCCCAACCGAAATCCCAACCGAAATCCCAACCGAAATCCAACCGAAATCCCAACTAAAATCCCAACACAACAGCGCGGCACCAAAGGCGACCTTGTGAGCTCAACCCTGAAGGTGGAATTCGCCGAGAAGGTGCTGGGCGAGTCGCCCAAGATGGAGTGCAGCCCGGACGCCGAGGCTGAGTACAATTTCCAGGTGAAACTGCCCTGTTCTGTTGACGACGTCCAATTTCTTGACGAGATTTGCTACAAGCCGGTGCTTTGCACCGTCACCGAGGTTCTGCCAAAGGAGAAAAAGCAGAAGGACGAGAAGACTGTACCGCTCGGACAGGTTTCCTTCGATCTTCTGCCCATGGTGCGGGGTGCGACCAGACACAGCTGCACACTGCAGGTAAAATATTTTACATTCAATTTGGTTTACAATACATGTCCTTATCACTTTACTAAGAGTTGGACAGTTGCCATTTAGCTTATCTACAGTTGGAATTATTCATTCTGTAATCTTTTTGGGGTCGCACCCCTCAACCACGTTCATGGGGCCGCAACCACTTTCTCCAGTTTATGAGGCCGCAACCCCCCTCCTCCAGTTTATGAAGCCACAACCTTCTCCTCCAGTTTATGGAGCCACAACCCGGCCACCCCCTCCTCCAGTTTATGGGGACGCAACCCCTCCTCCAGTTTATGGGGCCGCAACCCCCTTCTCGAGTTTATGAAGTTTATGCGGCCGCCAACTCAACTTCTATCCTTTGAGGCCCAAGAAGTACAATTGCACAAAGCCGCCAACCAATCTTTTATCTCATGCAGATCAACGCCATACCCGGCTCACCGCTCGAGTCGCTGCCAGCTGATTCACCAAAACCTGAGCTGGACGTTCTCCTAACCATCGACCAGCCGCTCATTGGCGAAGCCCTCCAACAGGAGACCAACTTGGTCGGCGTCACAGTGGAGTCTTTGTACTCGCCGCCGGACTCGTTCAGTCCTAGCGGGCCGCAGGGCGGCTACGTTGCGGCTACGGCGATGCCATACGCGCCAGATCGGGACCTGCCGCTTGTGTTCATCAACGGCAACGCCAAAGCAACGCCGGATAAGGAGCCGCCAAGTCGTCGACGTCGCTGGTACTTGCCGGGCTCGGCGCAGGGCCAGGCGGTGTACATGCCCGACCAGGAGATCGGCGCCGATGCCGTCGAAGACGAAGACGGCGACCTGCGCTCGCCTGAGGAACGCGAATTCCGACACGCAGCTGAGAGCGAGAAACCGAGAGTCACTTGGAATACGACTAAGAACTGTTTCGTTGGTCAGGATGGTCTTAAAGTGTGAGTAATTTTGCTTTAACGGTTTAGCAACCGTGAGTTTTAATTTTTCTAGAATAATCTACAGGTTATTTGCCCTGGGTCTTCTGGCTGAGTCACGTGAAGTTTTATTTCCCCGAGGGCTAAAAATTTCTCTGGCTAGCTTAGCGAGTCATTTGGTTTTATTGCCCTTGGGCTGGGCGTTCTCTGGCTAGCTTAGCGAGTCATGTAGTTTTATTGCCCTGGGCTGGGGGATGCTCTGGCTAGTTTAGCGAGTCATGGAGTTTTATTGCCCTGGGCTGGGCGTTCTCTGGCTAGCTTAGCGAGTCTTGTGGTTTTATTGCCCTGGGCTGGGCGTTCTCTGGCTAGCTTAGCGAGTCATGGAGTTTTATTGCCCTAGGCTGGGCGTTCTCTGGCTAGCTTAGCAAGTCATGTGGTTTTATTGCCCTGGGCTGGGCGTTCTCTGGCTAGCTTAGCGAGTCTTGTGGTTTTATTGCCCTGGGCTGGGCGTTCTCTGGCTAGCTTAGCGAGTCATGGAGTTTTATTGCCCTAGGCTGGGCGTTCTCTGGCTAGCTTAGCGAGTCATGTGGTTTTATTGCCCTGGGCTGGGCGTTCTCTGGCTAGCTTAGCGAGTCATGGAGTTTTATTGCCCTAGGCTGGGCGTTCTCTGGCTAGCTTAGCAAGTCATGTGGTTTTATTTCCCTGGGCTGGGCGATGCTTTTGTTAGCTTAGCGAGTCATGTGGTTTTATTGCCCTGGGCTGGGCGATGCTCTTGTTAGCTTAGCGAGTCATGTGGTTTTATTGCTTTTGTGTTTTAGCTAATTTAATCAAAATCCATGCTTTTTGCTTGAATCGATTCCTCATCAAACCAAATCTCAAACAGAATCCAAGATCGAATTGCGCGCACCAGAGTTTGGCCCGTTGAGATTTTCCGCTTAAACCAGGGCACCGGTGGGCGCGGAAAGAAGGTAAACCAATAAACAGCTTGTAAAACTGGTTTAGCACTGTTTTTTAAGCCATCTACTAGGCAGTTTGGATACAGCATACTGTTCACCCGTTCCCTTTGCAGCCCTCTAAGGTAACTAAATTGATGGCAAATGCATAATTAAGTTCGCCTGTAGTAGTTTAATTGTTTTTGTTTGCAACTGCTCTCTGTTTATACTGCCCTTGGTCGCATTGTTTGTGTTTGTCCTACTGTTGAGTAGTATACAGGAAATGAATTCGACAAGAAATCAGTTTTCCTTCAGCTTTGCTTTTTACGTTTGCTTCATTTATTTCGTCAGGAACTATTTGCGTCTATGACAAAGTGCATTCTCAATTTGTGTCTTTTCATAATCGCTTAATTAAGTTATCAATTCAAAATGTTTAGACCATTTCCTTGAAATGCAAAATGCCCTACTCATAGTAGCACAGAGTGTCTAGAAAAAGTAATATCATAACTATTTTCGGTACACTAAAAGATGGGAGGAAAACAGCAACTGACGGTGCGAGCTCAATCGAGATTGCTTCACAGCGCATCTACGGAGAGTCTGGCGGCCCTGTCAGACAAAAGTGTAATCGAGTTTTTTTGCTTATAATCCTTACTTAAGTAGTCCCATCATCCACAGGTGCAAAAGAGTTCAGCTGCAGCTTTCAAAGCCAATAATTAAGTTTAAAACTCAGCGAAATCGGCGTTCCAATCGCTTAGAAATTTTGACGATTCTTGAACGCGCGTAATTATTACGGACTCGATTGATGCTACTTTAATCAATGCCAGTAGCAATATGTGAGTTTTTTGTTATTTTTAAGCTGGCGCAGCCAAAACAGACTATATAGTGCTTTATAAGATGCGTGATTTTTTGTTTCAAATTAATGATAAATATAGGACGCTCCGGACGAGAAGACTCACCATCACGGCAAGACTGGCGGTGGCGGACTGGCAAAGCACCGCCAGTCCATGGCGCAAATGGCGCCGCCACCGCCAGTAAACGAGGATGATAATGTATAAACTCTCCGTTGGTTTTTTTCTAACTATTTCACGCCTACGTCACACGCTACTTGTTATTTTAAATAGTAATTATTGCGTGCAATATTGGTTTGGTGATGCGAGTTTAGGTTTTTCATGGCGAAAAAGTGTAGTGTGCATACGAGCGTACGTTAGTAAGGCCTTGAGGGCTTTAAGAGTCATGAAAGTAATAATTAATCATGATGTTAGATTATCGAAATGGCAGTGGATAGACTTCTGTCTATTCAACCAGTGTACATTATTAGTGTTCAGCAGGGCTTGGATGGTAGGGAGAGTGGTAGTTCAATCAACCAGTGTACGCATAGAATCAGTGTACATTGTCTAGCAGGGAGAGTGGTAGCTTAGCCAATCAGTGTACATAGAATCAGTGTACATTGTCTAGCAGGGAGAGTGGTAACTTAGCCAATCTGTGTTACATAGAATCATTGTACATTGTCTAGCAGGGAGATCGGTAGCTTACCCAATCAGTGTACATAGAATAAGTCAGTGTACGTTGTCTAGCAGGGAGAGTGGTAACTTAGCCAATCAGTGTTACATAGAATCAGTGTACATTGTCTAGCAGCGAGAGTGGTAACTTAGCCAATCAGTGTTACATAGAATCAGTGTACATTGTCTAGCAGGGAGATCGGTAGCTTACCCAATCAGTGTACATAGAATCAGTCAGTGTACATTGTCTAGCAGGGAGAGTGGTAACTTAGCCAATCAGTGTTACATAGAATCAGTGTACATTGTCTAGCAGGGAGAGTGGTAACTTTGCCAATCAGTGTACATAGAATCAGTGTACATTGTCTAGCAGGGAGAGTGGTAGCTTAACCAATCAGTGTACATAGAATCAGTCAGTGTACGGTGAGTCAGTGAATGGATTTCAGAACAAAAACTGATTCACTAATTAAAGTACAAAGGATTGCTCTTAGTGTTATATAGTTCAAATAGAATTTACTGATATTTATTTATCATCCATGTTTTTCACAATCGAAAATAACGAAGTCACATCACAACATACGCTCGTAAAAAAAGTTTTTTAAAGGCTGTCGGTTCACCAACATATTTATTGTATTTCCAATGTTTTCACAATTTTTAGTGTTAACTTTCAAAGCTGTTAAACAACTCATACTCACATGTAAAATATAAATATTAGATTACTGTGTATATAAGAGTCAGTTAACTGTGAATGCATATGTTACTACTGTACTTAAAGTAGACACAAAATTCCCGTCTCAATGCATTCATTATAGTAGGGCGTAAGAAAGCAGTAAATAAGTTTATATAATAAAATTATCGGCATGAATGATTTAAACTTGATTTTTGTTATTGCAAAGCAAATTGTTCGCGTTTGCTACTACAAGTAGTGTAGTTTGTAGTTCTATATTTATTTTTCATCAAGGCACGCGGATGCTAGTTTAAATTAACATTATTTTTATCTTTTTATCCTGAAATGTTGACAGGTGGAGGAAGATGGTTCCATTGGTTTCCATGGCGTTGCCTACGTGAACGCCTCCCCTCTTCTGTATCCTGGAGGTGAGTGACCATTCCACTCAGCGATGATGTCATTAACTGTAAAATATTCTTGCTGACTAAAGACTTAAAACTCACTTCAGTGACCCGAATCAGAGGCGCTTACAGAGTCTATCCCTACATTGAGTCCGAGTACTGCGAAAAGGTGAGTACTGGAAACTGTTCAATCCCACTCTGTGGGACTTTTTCATCTCTCAAATATTTGAGTCTTCTCCCTCAGTCACTCAGGCCTCCGTAGAAAAAATCTCCTCCCTCTATATCATCCCGTCTTCACCCTCTATATCACCCCGTCTTCACCCTCTATATCATCCCGTCTTCACCCTCTATATCACCCCGTCTTCACCCTCTAGATCACCCCGTCTTCACCCTCTATATCACCCTGTCTTCACCCTCTAGATCACCGTGTCTTCACCCTCTAGATCACCGTGTCTTCTCTCTCTGAATCCCTCTGTCTTCACCCTCTAGATTACCTTGTCGTTTCCCTCTAGATAACCCTGTCTTCTCCCTCTAGATAACCGTCTCTTCTTTGTCTGGATCCTCCTGTCTTCTCTTTCCATCCTGTCTTCTGCCTCTAGATCAACCTTCTTCTCCCTCTCGTACACCTTTTTTCTCCCTCTAGATCACTCTGTCTTCTTCCTACCTACTCTTAGCATGTCTTTGCCCTCTAACACTACCCTCCGCATAATATCGCCGCAATATTTTATTGTATTTAATATCCAATAGTACATTTACCAATCCTTCCCCTTCCAGACCAAGCGCAAAAGCGGCCTGGGCGAGGAGGCGGGCCGGATCGCGGTGAACTACATGTACCGGGCCAGCGCCACCCCGACTGGCAAGAAGGGCGACAAGGCGGCTGATAAGAAGGCCGCCGGAGCCCCGGCTGACAAAGCTGCGACCGGAGCTGCCGCCGCCGCTGCCGCCGATAAGAAGCCGCAGGTGAGCACATGAGATTTATGAGATTCATGAGATTTCTATCATGAGATTCCTATCATGATGTTCATGAGATTCCTATCATGATGTTCATGAGATTCCTATCATGAGATTCATGAGATTTTTATCATGAGATTCATCAGATTCATATCATGAGATTCATCAGATTTTTATCATGAGATTCATCAGATTCATATCATGAGATTCATCAGATTCATATCATGAGATTCATGAGATTCATATCATGAGATTCATCAGATTCATATCATGAGATTCATCAGATTCATATCATGAGATTCATCAGATTCATATCATGAGATTCATCAGATTCATATCATGAGATTCATGAGATTCATATCATGAGATTCATGAGATTCATATCATGAGATTCATGAGATTCATATCATGAGATTCATCAGATTCATATCATGAGATTCATCAGATTCATATCATGAGATTCATCAGATTCATATCATGAGATTCATGAGATTCATATCATGAGATTCATGAGATTCATATCATGAGATTCATCAGATTCATATCATGAGATTCATCAGATTCATATCATGAGATTCATCAGATTCATATCATGAGATTCATGAGATTCATATCATGAGATTCATGAGATTCATATCATGAGATTCATGAGATTCATATCATGAGATTCATCAGATTCATATCATGAGATTCATGAGATTCATATCATGAGATTCATGAGATTCATATCATGAGATTCATGAGATTCATATCATGAGATTCATGAGATTCATATCATGAGATTCATCAGATTCATATCATGAGATTCATGAGATTCATATCATGAGATTCATGAGATTCATATCATGAGATTCATGAGATTCATATCATGAGATTCATCAGATTCATATCATGAGATTCATCAGATTCATATCATGAGATTCATCAGATTCATATCATGAGATTCATCAGATTCATATCATGAGATTCATCAGATTCATATCATGAGATTCATGAGATTCATATCATGAGATTCATGAGATTCATATCATGAGATTCATCAGATTCATATCATGAGATTCATCAGATTCATATCATGAGATTCATGAGATTCATATCATGAGATTCATGAGATTCCTATCATGAGATTCATGAGATTCCTATCATGAGATTCATGAGATTCATATCATGAGATTCATGAGATTCCTATCATGAGATTCATGAGATTCCTATCATGAGATTCATGAGATTCCTATCATGAGATTCATGAGATTCATGAGATTCATATCATGAGATTCATGAGATTCCTATCATGAGATTCATGAGATTCCTATCATGAGATTCATGAGATTCCTATCATGAGATTCATGAGATTCCTATCATGAGATTCATGAGATTCCTATCATGAGATTCATGAGATTCCTATCATGAGATTCATGAGATTCATGAGATTCATGAGATTCACATCCACTCTGCACTTTTGTGACTTCTTGAATAACAGGAAAAGTTTCAAGCAGATTAGCTGGAGCTTAAAGAAGCCGTGAAATAGATGCACCCGCCTGCACAGCATTATTTTTATTTTGGGAACACTTTAACAAACGGTATATGACGTCATATTCCGAAACACATATCGAATCTAAGACTTGAATTAACATCGAAACCAACAATTTTCGATGCGTCAGGAGATTCGCGCCGCAAGCCGGAGGGGCTCTGTGTTCAGAGTGCCACCCACTATGGTAAAATATTGAATTAGTGTTGCATATGGTAGTGGATCAATTATCTAGCTGGTACATACATTCTACAAATTGTACAAAAAATCGTCCTAATTAATGCCAGTGTAAAAGATTCTTCGAAATTCGACTTTCTTGGCTCATTTTGAGTTTCTGTATCTACTGCTATCCATATTCGATGTCATTTTTCAATGCATGCAATGACCTTCGATTTGTGTGCTTATTATTTCAAACCCATTTGTCTGCTTTGATATTCAGCTTTTTGCACCCTTCAGGGCTCTTTCATCGATCTCGTCTCTGATTTTCCGTGAATGTTCTTAATCAAAAACTTGTCTGTGCCGGCAGTTCACATTCTTCTAGAACGGTGTTTTTTGGTTTAAGTCATTGCTACATTTAAATGTGTTTTACGAATTTGCGTTAAAAATTCCGGCTTTTCGAGCGAATTCAAACAAATTAAAAAACATTGCATTAGTCGCAAGATTGCTTCCCCATGTATATTAACATACATATATTGCATCTAAATGCCGTTTGTTTATCCTAGCTACGCAAAACCACAGATACTAAAATAACTAGATGGGCCACTCAGGCATATATACTTAGTAAAACAGCTTTCTACTTTCAGTTCAGTAGCAAGGAAGTATACATAAGCTATTTTATAAAAATAAAGGCAGCTGAAATGACTTTGATAAGTTTAGAAGCCCAAGCTTGCAGGCGTAAACAACTTGCTAATTGGTTCGGCAGTAATGTACATTAGCCAGTCCACTGAAATGTACATGGCCGCTTTAGGCTGGAATCCCGAGAAAGGCAATAAAAATTAGGGTGGGGCGGGGCGAGGGGGGTAGTGTGGAAAGGCGCGGTTGGAGGTTTAAGTGGGGGAGGGGGGGTAAGAGCAATAAATGAGCCTTGGCTTTAAAAATACATTAAAATGCTTCTGTTTAACTTGCTACTGAACTGAAAGTAGCTTACACGCAAATGTGCTGAGTGGCCCATCTGGTTATTCTAGTATCTGTGCGCAAAACCGAATTAACCCAGGCTTTGCATGAGTCTGCTAAAATATTTCGTGGAAAAAACACAGTTATTTGACAATTCTTCAAGCTTCTTTCTCAAAATTTGAAAAGATTATTTGCATAAAATTGACACTATACTACTTGTAGCGCGTCGCTTTTCGCCAGCAACAACAGCAGCAGCAGTCTATCAATACAGCGACAGGCAATTTAAAAGTAAAATTAAAATAGCCAATGTACTTTTAATGCAATCCCTGTTGAACTATCGGATTCAGTTCAACCTAAATAAAAACCGCACACAAAATTCCAATGTTCACAACGAAACCCTACCGGACAAGTTATGGAAAAATATTAAGATCAAACAATGGTTCTATCCTATTTTTTTTCGCATTCAAATGAATTCTGGTTTGCCCCTCCTTCGTCAAGATTCTTGCTTTAAGTTCAGTAATTAGTTGTCTTTTGTCGGATTAATTTCACTTTTTTCTCATTATTGGATACCCGTAAATGTTAGTAATAGAGTTTGATAGTGAGTCGTCCAGGCGTGATTTGTTCAAGGTCGGTTAAGTGTGTGGTGAAAGTCAGGAAGTGGGATGGGGGTCAAGGTCAATAAGAGGGGTACATGTAGCTCAAGGCCAGTGAAAGGGGTGGCTCAAGGTCAGGGAGTTGTGTGGCTCAAGGTTGGGGAGAGGGGTGACTCAAGGTCAGGGAGTTGTGTGGCGCAAGGTTGGGGAGAGAGTGGCTCAAGGTTAAGGTGAGTGGCTCAAGGTCAGGGAGTGGGGTGGCTCAAGGTCAGTGAAAGGGGTGGCTCAAGGTCAGGGAGTGGAGTGGCGCAAGGTTGGGGAGAGGGGTGACTCAAGGTCAAGGAGAGGGGTGGCTCAAGGTCAAGGAGAGGGGTGGCTCAAGGTCAGTTAGTGGGGTGGCTCAAGGTCGGGGAGTAGGGTGGGGGTCAAGGACAGGGAGTGGGGAGGGCAAGGTCAGGTAGAGGCTTGTTGATAGTCTGTATCGTGCTTAGCCAGCTTTTAAAGTGCAGCAGGGCTGCTTAGGTATAGAAAATTTATTAAGCTTCGTTTTCGATACACTATTATTTTAAATCCTACCCATCTGTCCCATCAGATTATTTATTAATCAAACGCTTTTACGTTTTTTCATTCCCATGCAATAAAAAAGTTTCCAGTTCTCACCGTAACGAAGATATATTGAATTCAAGCTGTTTTAAACTATAAAAGAGTTAAAGTGTGCATATTTTTCACCGTATTTAGGCTAGCAAAGTTCAGATCAGCGAGTCGGAGGATATTCCGGCTAATCCGGAGGGTCAACAGTATCTAGAGCACAAGAGCTACGTGATGATTGAGATTTGTTTGGACAAGCCGCTTGTGCCTAAAAGGACGCCAGAGGAAATGGCGAAGAGGTGAGTTTTGATGATCTTTTATGGGTAATGGAATGAATAGAAAGTGGGGTGGGTGCTGCGCGGGGTGAGGTTGTGAAGGGTAGGAAGTGGAGTGCTGCGCGGGGTGGGTATGAGGGATAGGAAGTGGGGTGGCGCGGGGTGAGGTTGTGAGGGGTAGGAAGTGGGGTGCTGTGCGGGGTGAGGGTGTGAGGGGTAGGAAATTGTGTGCTGCGCGGGTTGAGAGTAGGGGTGAAGCGATTGGAAGTGGGGTGCTACGCGGGGTAAGGGTGTGAGGGGTACGAAGTGGGGTGCTGCGCAGGGTAAGGGTGTGAGGGGTAGGAAGTGGGGTGCTGCGCGGGGTGATAGTAAGAAGAGATTTGGCTAACTATTCACGCATCATTCGGCTAAGTGTTTGCATCATTTTTCAATCGTTGTCAATTCACTCCCAACCACCAGAGTCGCCGAGTACATCCCCGCCAGGCCAATGTACCCGAAGCGTACCAACTCCGCGGAGAAGGCGCTATCAGATTATCACCAGCAGGTGGCGGAAATTTCCGGCCGAGTCCTGGAAGAGTTCCGCTCGCTATTCACTGACAGCATTCGTGGAGGCCAGCTGCCTCTGACGCCAGACGGCATCGAGTCGATGCGGCAGGAGTTAATGTACTCATTGAATTCCAGCGGAAAGTACTTCGCCTTCAAAGAGCAACTGAAATACGCCGTGATCAAGGTGGTTCGCGAGAAGTACATGAAGACTACTGGATTTCAGGATCAGGTGCATAATTCATCGTTTTTTGTATTTTGTTGCTATCACAAAGTAATAAGAGCTATAAATAAGAATTAGTCTCAATAAAGTATTGTACATGTATAAATGATCCCCAGGACGGTCATCAGTGTCATAGAATGATAGTTATCCAAGTGTCATAGAATGACGGTCATCTTAGTGTCATATAATGACGGTCATCTTAATGTCATATAGAATGATGGTTTTGAGTGTCATAGAGGGACAGTCATCGACAGTTTCATAGAATGACGGTCATCGACAGTTTCATAGAATGACGGTCATCGATAGTCATAGAATGATGGTCATCAGTGTCATTGAATGACGGTCATCGTAGTGTCATAGAATGACGGTCATCTTAGCATCATAATTATGAGTGGATGACGGTCATCATTGTGTCAAGATGAGTAGGTGACGGTCATAACAGTGTTCAATCGCACAGTCATGAACACCCCGCCATCGCAGGCCGAGATGCAGCTGTTCCTACGAGACCTATTCGTGTACCTGGTTGACCAGCTGCAGGTGGGCATGCGCAAAGCGATCAGCTTGCAGGACCGGGTCCCTGTGCCGGCTCCGGTCACGGACTCCGATCAGCTGTTGCACTTTGCGCGCGAGGCCGAAGTCAATGAGAACCTCGGACTGGCGCAACAGCTCTATCAGGAGCGCATCGCCAGGGATCGGCTGAAGCCGCAGCACTGGTACGACTACGGCGTCTTCTCCCTGTCCACCGGGGATGTCGGCAAGGCCGAGGAGTGCTTCCGCGAGGCTGTGGCGCTGGAGCAGACTCATCTCAATGTGAGTTCTCACTCAATTCGAATCTCATTCAATCGATGCTCATTCCATCAGATACTCACTCCATCAGATGCTCACTCCATCAGATACTCACTCCATCAGATACTCACTCCATCAGATACTCACTCCATCAGATACTCACTCCATCAGATACTCACTCCATCAGATACTCACTCCATCAGATACTCACTCCATCAGATACTCACTCCATCAGATACTCACTCCATCAGATACTCACTCCATCAGATGCTCACTCTAATCAGATGCTCACTCCATCAGATGCTCAAGCTCCATCAGATGCTCACTCACCATTTGCAGGCCCTGATGATGCTGGGCATTGTGACAGCCCTTCAAGAGCGTCATCAGGAGGCTCAAACCTACCTGGAGGCGGCCACGGCTCACAGGCCGGACTCGCTGGTTGCCTGGACTCTGCTTCTTCTTTACTACGACTCCATTGGCAACGACATCGGCGCCGAGATGAGCCTGCTCGAGGCCAACCGTATCAACACGGCCGAGGCTGTTGCTAAGCACCGAGCCGAGAAAGAGGAAGCGGCCGCCGCCCTACAGGCTGAATCTGGAGTTAGCCAGCTGCATCTTATCCAGGAAGGTAAGCTCCGAGTGGCCATTAAGAGCCATGGAAAAATCGATACGTTTGCCTAGATGTTCACTCAGATCACAATTATTTTCACCAATCATACATACTGTCGATTTGAATAATAATTCTATCACTTTTAACTATCAAACAATGACTCATATTGTCAAACATATTCTTACACTTTGCGAAACCGGTGGTGCGTTTTATTATTTCAAATACCCATCGAGCTACGCAAACATTGCTAACAAAACCGCCAGAGAAAACGGCGGATTTGCTGGGTGCCAGTGCAGATCAGCCCAGCCAGACTCAGCAGCCGCAAGCGGAGGCCTCGGCCACAGGTGCCGGCGCTGGCGCCCCAGCCTCGGCTCTCGGAAATGAGCAGCTTCAGCACAGCGATAATAAGCTGTCAAAAACTAGCCAGGCGTCGAAATCGCAGGTCAACGCTCGTAAACAGACGCCTAGCGTCAAAGGTATAATCCTTGAGCTCTTAAGAGAACTAAGTTCGCCGTTTTAGCAACGGATGAAATATACGCCATAACACCTACTCATTCTCTACTCGTATAGATGAGTAGTATCTACTGCGTAGCAAATTTGTTATTTTGATTTTCGACGCTCCTAACACGGTGGTTGGTTAACAGTAATTTAATACTTGTGCATTTGCACGTTTTCAGGCTTTAGCTCGTAGTCCTCAGCTAATAACCGTTGGATTTTTATTGAGGCTTCGCTTATCAAACGTCCAATCGGTGCTGTGTGTCGTTTAACACCGGAAAACACGACTTTAAAACTGAATGCAGTTAAGCAAAGTAGAGTGTTAATGCCAAATTTTCGGGCTAATATATTTTGCATTTGCTTCTTTCGCTGTAACAATGCTGCTTCGCGTCTCCCGTTCGCAAATTGCAATGATGGGGTTGCTCAACTGTCGTGCCGTCATTTTTTACACAGTACGTTTGCGTTGCATTTGCATCATTCTAAATCATTTTTAATGGAGTCAAGAGAGTCAAGTCGTTTTTCGTGACGACTTTGCTAAGGTGTCCACGCCACAAAATCATACACACAAATAGTCGTGTTTCTAACAACACTCTTATTCCACCGCTTAGGACAAATCTGACATTTGGTAACTTGCACCGAACACCCGCAGCTGGAAAGAACTCGTCGTCTGGCACCCCGGCGCCATCCGCGGACGAAGCCGCGGCAACTGCAGCCGCCGAGGCAGCCGCAGCAGCTGCCGCAGCCGCCGCCGCGGCTGACGCTCGACCGCCAGCGCCGAGCCAGTCGGTGTTTATGCGAGCGGCGAACTTCTTGATTAAAAACTCAGCCGTTGCCTTCGCTGAACGAGCTCTGGCTCACGAAGTGGCCCATCTGCGCGGCTCCGGCCGGGAACTCACGCCGGACTATTTTCTGGCCCACGCTCGGCTGGCGATGCAGCAGCGGCAGTTTGAAACCGCCGAGGTGTCGCTCAACGATTTGCTACAGCTGGCGCCAACAGATGCTAATGGCTGGGCCTTGATGGGCCATCTCAAGTATCTGGTTGGCTACGTCCAGGCCGCGAGGGACTGCTACCAGCGCGTCCTGGCGCTGACCACCGACCCAGATGAGCCGCATCCGGTGATCCTGCGTCTGGCCAGCATTCACCTGCAGCTGGGTGACTACCGGCTGGCCAGGGAGACTTTCCTGCTAGCCTGCAAGCGCTCGCCGTCAGCCGTGTCTTGGCTGGGCGTCGGCATCGCCTGTTATCGATTGGGGGACCTGCAGGAAGCTGAAGACGCCTTGGCCGAAGCGAATCTGCTCAACAATCGCGATCCTGAGGTGTGGGCCTATCTTAGCTTAATCTGTTTGAGAACTGGCCGACGTCTAGAGGCTGAGCAGACCTACAAATACGCTGTTAAAGTTGGTCTCGAGGACGAACTGCTACTGAACGAGCTGCGTAACCTTCAGGCCGAGGTCGGCTTTGGAGATCCGTCGCTGTGATTCTTTATTTTACTATATTTCGACCTTAATTGGACCTTACTGCCTTTGTTTTTGTTACTTTACTTTATAATTATATTTATAACTTAGTTTGGCTGTATTTTTAACTGAACAATTCTTAAGTCCTCGATTTAACTGAGCGAAAATTTTCCGTCCCTTTGGTGCGTACATCGGATAAACATCGGATGTACATTGGCGCGTACAGTAGGCCGCAAGCGTTTACTCCCTGGATTGATTTTTCTACCCTTCACCACCCAACCACCTCCCCACCATAGCGGCTGGCCAGGAGCCATGTTTTCCGTCCCCTCGGTTATCTCATCTATTTTCAACCTAGCCGCCGTCCTCCGATTCACTTTTTTAGGATAATTTCATAGAATAGGGACTGTGTACTTTTAATTAAAAGACACGTTTTTAAGTTGGCTTCAGATCAGTGTTAGCCTAACCTTATCTTTTGCAGATTCACAAAAAAAACAAATTTTCGTGCTACTGCTAATGCTAACGGCTTAACGTTATTAAATTTTATAATTCCAAACTTTCACGAAAATGGAGGCTATAGTGATTGTTTTCCTGTGTTTTCTTTCAAATTTTGTTCTGTCTTTATGTCCCAACGGAATTATTAGCTAATTATGAAATGTTCATTTTTTTAATCTCCAAATAATGATTTTGTGACAACTAAACTGACTGAATTAATTTTGAAATACAGAAATTGTGATACTTATCGAAAGATTTTGGTAAATAAGTATGCTGGTGTAGCTAGCTAACAAACAAATCACAAGCAGTGCGTTCTCTTATTTTTTAACATTATCAAAAAGTTCAGGTTCATGTTTTTATGGCTTTATCCTAAGAATCCTAAGTCCTAAGCTAAGCTACGAAAAGCAATTAGCCAACTATACAGACAGGGATAGTTGATTGTGTACATTCTTAAGCTCTTCTTGACCGGCAAATAAAAATGTACGATTTAAGTCAATGTAACTGATTGGAAAATTGTATCAAAAATTACTTATGCATATCTAATCGAAATCTTAGCTATACAAAGAAGTTGAAAGCTTAAACTTAGTTCATGTTTACCTCTCGACCTTTGGTCTTATAATAAGTAACAAAAAACGAACAAAGGCTAGGCGAAAGACGAGAATTTTACACACTTGAAGTAGTCCGATTTGCTCGCACCTGCTATCGGCACCCGAGTGTTATAGACATGTTGTGAAAATTAAAAAAACGGAAGCAACACTCCCATGGAAACCCGGCGCAGGTTTGTCAAAAGCGCTCTCCACCGCGATGCTCTCGTTTTGTGACTGTCTTGAGAAACATGGACAGAAAAATGGCAAATTCTGGGCTGCTTAGCAAGAAACGCTCTCCATGTAATAAGTATTAGAAAATGCGTCAAAGAGAGGGACGTGTAAGAATCGGGAGTCATAAATAAATATGAACGGAGCGAGTGTCGATTAAATGGAAAAATAGGAAAAATCGCGTGGGGGACGAGAATGACTTTTCTACAGGTTGAAAACACTGACTGAGGAATCGAACAATTCTTAGGCCTGACAAATAAGCGTCACGTGTGCGTCATATTAGTTGCTACCTGTCGGCTGCACTGACAGCAAAGTATGTGACGACCTGACGGCACTGTTGACGCCCCTCCTCTCGGCGTCCACGAATCCCCGGCGCCGATTGCCGCCGCCACTTTGCTTCGCCTTCGCGGCCGACGCTCCTGACTGTGCTGCAGCATCAGCAGGTGTCGATAACAGTCATTGCACAATCTTTGCCGACTGCTCTGTGCGTTTGAGCAACGCCTGTAGGAAGACTGCGGCAGTGGCGGTGGTCGATTTGTCGACTTCGGATTGCAAAAGTCGGAATCGGAGCTTGGCAGGTACTGCGAACTGATAGTGCAGCAACTGCAGCGCGAATGACAGCGCCGATAGCGAGGGCGGCATCGCCGTCTGTGCCAATGACGTCGACCCGGGCCGGGCGATGGCTCCGTTGATTGAGTGTGAGCTGACGGAGTTGACGACGGTGGCGATTCGAGCTGTAGCTGCGAGTGCAACCGGACCAATGATTGAGCTGGTGGCTCAGGAGGAATCGACTCTGATGGCGGCGGAGGCGCTGCCTGCGGCGGCGGTTGTTCAGGAGGCGGAGGTGGAGGAGGTTGCGGAGGTGGAGGTGGAGGAGGCGTTGGAGGAGGCGGTGGCGGCTGGTAATACGATGATGCTCTAGGCGGTGGAGCTGGCGCAGGAGTTGGTGGATCCGGCAATGGAGGCGGCAGACTTGGCGGTGGTGGTTGCGGTGGTATCGAAGACTTTCTACGAGATCTACGTGTTGAAGTTGGCCGCGGTGGCGGCGGCTGTTGTGGAGGTAGCGGCTGCGGCGGCGGTGGGGGTTGAGGTGGCGGCGGTGGCGGCGGTGGTTGCGACTTTTCAACTCGAAGCGAAGGCTGAGATGATTTTCGATGTGACCGACGAGTCGGCGGAGGTGAAGATGTAGAGTCTTCCTCCTCTTCTTCAGTGTCGTTGCTGCTCTGCGGACTCGGCAATCGTTTTGGTTTTGGAGGTGGCGGAGGGGGTGCCGGTGGGGGAGGCGGCGGTGCAGCGGTAGGAGCGGGTTTCGGTGGCTGCGGTGGCAGTGGCTCCTCACCGCGCTCTTTCCGTCTACGCCGCCGCCGATGCCGCCGATGCCTGTTTCGCTCCTTGGACACGCTGCTACAGACAAGCACCTTGGTGGTGGACGTCGGCGGCGGAGGTGGTGGCAGTTTTTTTGACGAAGACTTTGATCTCGGCGGCGCGTCTGCTGGAGGCGAAGACTCCGAGCTGGACTGCTGCGAGTCCGTGCTTACGTCCGACTCCGATGCCGATGATTTGCTGCAATTTTCGTCGTCCTCGTCTGTTGAGAGCATAGACCGGTCGGAAGCGCTGCAAGACGAAGAATCAGACTCGCCTGTTTCAGACTCTTCGCTGCTCGTTCCGCAGTCCTGTTTGCTTCCATTGTCTTCGTTCTTGCCGACTGCTGGCGGCGGTGGACCGTCACTGTTGCTGACCTGTAGCATTCGAGTCGCGTTATTCGTCGACAGCGATGATGGTGAAGCGTTTCGAGCCGCACGTCGTTGCTTCCGCCGTTTCGATTTCGAGCAGCTCCTTGCACGACGCGTTTTACTTCGATCTCGATGTGAATGACTTCTCTTTCTTCTCCTCCTTCGGCGATGGCCTCTATATCCTGGTAAGGAAGCACTCTCCGTTGACGCTGTGGAAGATGCTGTCGGTGTTGAGGTCCTAGTGGACATCGAAGCGGTGGCCACGGACGGAGGCGACGGAGACGAACCGGAAGCTGTCACCTCTAAGATTCGATGTCGGGTTCGCTGGCAGATCTCTACGGTCAGGCTGTACCTACACCGAAGCCGACGGCTGGTAGGTTTTGTATCGTCTGGAATGGGCGCAAGCGGTGTAGTGTCTTAAGTTGATTTGTGGTGAGACATCAACAAGAAGATTGAGACATCTGCCTCAGGATTGAGACACAAACCAATACCTAGAGTTAAGACACACTTCACAAATGATAATGCTATACAATATCCGCTTCAGAATTGAAACACACTTCAGGACTGAACCCCCAAAAAGTTCTGTATTGATTGAAGCATCTACTCCAGCAACAGGCATTAAAAATTTAGATTAGTCACCATTAACTGTTTTTCGGCTGTCGTTACTTCTACGCCTTCTTGACCGCGACTTTGCAGTTCGCCCGTCTTCAGTCCCAATACGACAGCTGTCGCCTTCACTGTGTCGACTTGCATTGCTGACGTTAATTTGATAGCCGGGATTATCGCCCTCCTCGGCCATCGAAACATTAGTCACGTGTTGCTTAGTAGCTGATGATACTGACTTGAAATCAGCCTCATCTTTGCCTGCTTCAGCCAGCGTTTTAACTTATCAAGATTAGTGCAACTTTTTGACTATATAGTTTTTGTTCAGCAGATTTCAATATGACCAATAGAATGCTAATACTTTGCCAGAGTTTGCAAGAGATTCTCTGCTCATTGCTATGCCCTGAAGGCAACAGAATTCTTTCTAGGTCCTTTCTTGACTGCGTTCTAAATTTGAATAGCACTCGAGGATGCATTCGGCTGATTTTCAACTCTGCTGGTTGTCTCTACGCTCTGTGTAATTGTCTATGGCCGGATATTGCATGTTTTATTTTAAGATCTTCCGCTCTTCGAGTCTGATGAGGAACCCAACTTAAAGCACAAGATTGAGTGTATGAATTTAAACGGCCTATTGCTGTTTGTTAATTCATTCCAATACCCAATTCTAAAAGTCTAAAATCATTAAATTTAAGTTTTGAAACACAAAATCCAAGCGTGTACGAATTTGGGAAAAGTTAACCTGAAGCAACTTTTTTATTTTTAAGCTAGTAGAAAAAATACACTCAATTTTTTGGACATTAGGGCAACTTTCGAGCAATTAAGCAAAGATATTTCCAATGAAACTGATTCTTTCATTTCATTGAAACCAATGAAACAGTAGCAAAGAGATCAATCACTGTCTGCTTTACAAGTATGTCATCATTTTTCACTTCGCCTGCGGCTCCTTAAAGGAGACGCTCCGTCGTTCCTTCGGGCTGGCCGCGTTGTCCCTCGGCACAGCTGCAGCAGCCAGTGACGACTTGCCCGCGGCAGCACAAGCGGCCATTGCGGCTGCCTCTGCGGACAATGGCGCAACAGTCTGGCTCTGCCGTCGCGACCCGGCGACGGAGGCGGTCCGTGAAGCCGACGCCGAGCCTCCAGACGATCGAGACGACCCGGCTGCCACAGCGGCGGCGACAGCGGCGGCGGCGGCTGCAGCAGCGGACTGGCTGAGCTGCGTCGCCGGCGGTGGCGCCGTCCTGGCGTCGTGCAGCATCTGCAGCAGGCGGCAGGCATTCGCCACCTCGCTGCTGCTGCATCCACCGCGGGCACTCGACGCTGAGCCACCGTAGGCAGCAGAAGACGTCACTGGTCGTCGCTGTCGATTCACAGTGGCAAACGAGGCGATCGACGCCGCAGAGGACAGTCGGGAGTTCGCGCCCCCATTGGCTCCTCCTTCGCCGCCGCCCAAGTAGCTGTACTGAGCAGCCTGAGCCCGAAGGCGACGCGCCAGCAGCCGTCGGGCCGCCTGCTCCGTCAGTGCGTCAACGTCGACGCTGACAATTTTGCCATCGTTTCCACCGTAGCCGACGTTCGCCGCGTCAGCCACCGGCTTTGCGCCGTTCTCCAGCTGGTCATCGTCAACCAAAAACTGCACGCGAAAGGCGCTGACAGTGGCTGGACGCGGGCGCAGTCGGGTCCTCTCCGACCGCAACGGATCGTCAATTGATGGTCGACGTCCCGTGTCGAGCGGCGCGCCTACAGTAATAGTTGACGCCGGAGTCGTCGGCGGAGTTGGCACCGCCAGCCGAGGCAGAGAGTCGTCAGCATTGGTGGCAGCAGCTGGCCCTGTCGTGGACACCTGTTGATCGTCGTGTCGACGACGCCTTGACGACGCGGAAGTGGTCGATGACCTGGCACTGTGCAGTTGGCGGTAGGTGAACTCTGGTTGCTGGTGCCGGTGCCAGTGCTCGTGCTGGCGCTGCTGGGAAGAAATCCTACGGAGCGGTTAGAAGCGATAATCAACTAATTAGTAGTGAGCAATAGAAAACACATTAAACTGTTTGGTCAACTAAACGTCCTTGTACTGAGTTTCGTTTCCAACCCAGCTACTCTTAGAGATCCATGGCGTTTTGGGGGTAAAACCTTGGATTCGTTGTCAACGTTGGATTTAAATGTAGAGTCAGCTGTGTCCAAAGGTCCCGTGCTTGATAATAGCTTTCTCTAGAGCAGGCAAGTTTTGCGTGCGGGCAGGGGGTGGGCGTTGCACAACCTTGAGACTTCAAGGGATCACAGAGTCAAAAGTGTTCAAGTTGTGAGAGAACGGAAGTGAATTTTTAGCGCTGTGAAATTTCGACACACGCACCTGGGTCGCACAGCGCCGGCAGTGTAGATTCGTCGAACTTCCTCGGCTTTTCTAGCCGCCGTCCTGCTGCCGCTGCCGCTCCTCTCCAGCCAGTCCAGAGCGCTCAGGAAGCAGGAATTGTCGCGCAGGTAGGCTGAGGCGCAGCCGTTCAGGAGCAGGTAGAGTCCTGCACGGCAGTTGCCACTCTGGCAGGCCAGCATCAGCGGTGTCAGGCCGAGCCGGTTGCGGCAGTCCACCGTGGACCGGTTCTCCAGGGCGAGGTCGACCAGGACGCACGTGATGCGCGGGTTGCCCTGCACTGCGGCGTGGTGCAGCGGAGTGCAACCGTCATTGTCTGGCTCAGTTGGGTCCAGAACCTGTGCAGTTAGGATAGCAAAGTCAGTTATGGTAACTATAGGCAAAATTGTTGCTTCATGCTTACGTTTATGTCAAGGACGACTAAAGTAACGTATATATAAAGGTCTACTTAAGTAGTCCTTGGTGTATGCATGTACGAGCTGGTTGCACCCTTCATGCTTATGTGTATGCATCTGTAGTTGCACCCTTCATGCTTTTGTGTATGCATCTGTAGTTGCACCCTTCATGCTTTTGTGTATGCATCTATTTGCACCCTTCATGCTGATGTGTATGCATCTGTAGTTGCACCCTTCATGCTTATGTGTATGCATCTGTAGTTGCACCCTTCATGCTTATGTGTATGCATGTAGTTGCACCCTTCATGCTTATGTGTATGCATCTGTAGTTGCACCCTTCATGCTTATGTGTATGCATGTAGTTGCACCCTTCATGCTTATGTGTATGCATCTGTAGTTGCACCCTTCATGCTTATGTGTATGCATCTGTAGTTGCACCCTTCATGCTTATGTGTATGCATGTAGTTGCACCCTTCATGCTTATGTGTATGCATCTGTAGTTGCACCCTTCATGCTTATGTGTATGCATGTAGTTGCACCCTTCATGCTTATGTGTATGCATCTAGTTGCACCCTTCATGCTTATGTGTATGCATCTGTAGTTGCACCCTTCATGCTTATGTGTATGCATGTAGTTGCACCCTTCATGCTTATGTGTATGCATCTAGTTGCACCCTTCATGCTTATGTGTATGCATCTGTAGTTGCACCCTTCATGCTTATGTGTATGCATCTGTAGTTGCACCCTTCATGCTTATGTGTATGCATCTGTAGTTGCACCCTTCATGCTTATGTGTATGCATCTGTAGTTGCACCCTTCATGCTTATGTGTATGCATGTAGTTGCACCCTTCATGCTTATGTGTATGCATCTAGTTGCACCCTTCATGCTTATGTGTATGCATCTGTAGTTGCACCCTTCATGCTTATGTGTATGCATCTGTAGTTGCACCCTTCATGCTTATGTGTATGCATGTAGTTGCACCCTTCATGCTTATGTGTATGCATCTAGTTGCACCCTTCATGCTTATGTGTATGCATCTGTAGTTGCACCCTTCATGCTTATGTGTATGCATGTAGTTGCACCCTTCATGCTTATGTGTATGCATCTAGTTGCACCCTTCATGCTTATGTGTATGCATCTAGTTGCACCCTTCATGCTTATGTGTATGCATCTGTAGTTGCACCCTTCATGCTTATGTGTATGCATCTAGTTGCACCCTTCATGCTTATGTGTATGCATCTGTAGTTGCACCCTTCATGCTTTTGTGTATGCATCTGTAGTTGCACCCTTCATGCTTATGTGTATGCATCTAGTTGCACCCTTCATGCTTATGTGTATGCATCTAGTTGCACCCTTCATGCTTATGTGTATGCATCTGTAGTTGCACCCTTCATGCTTATGTGTATGCATCTGTAGTTGCACCCTTCATGCTTATGTGTATGCATCTAGTTGCACCCTTCATGCTTATGTGTATGCATCTAGTTGCACCCTTCATGCTTATGTGTGTGCATCTAGTTGCACCCTTCATGCTTATGTGTGTGCATATAGTTGCACCCTTCATGCTTATGTGTGTGCATATAGTTGCACCCTTCATGCTTATGTGTATGCATCTAGTTGCACCCTTCATGCTTATGTGTGTGCATATAGTTGCACCCTTCATGCTTATGTGTGTGCATCTAGTTGCACCCTTCATGCTTATGTGTATGCATCTAGTTGCGCCCTTCATGCTTATGTGTGTGCATCTAGTTGCACCCTTCATGCTTATGTGTGTGCATATAGTTGCACCCTTCATGCTTATGTGTGTGCATATAGTTGCACCCTTCATGCTTATGTGTATGCATCTAGTTGCACCCTTCATGCTTATGTGTGTGCATCTAGTTGCACCCTTCATGCTTATGTGTATGCATCTAGTTGCGCCCTTCATGCTTATGTGTGTGCATCTAGTTGCACCCTTCATGCTTATGTGTGTGCATATAGTTGCACCCTTCATGCTTATGTGTGTGCATATAGTTGCACCCTTCATGCTTATGTGTATGCATCTAGTTGCACCCTTCATGCTTATGTGTATGCATCTAGTTGCACCCTTCATGCTTATGTGTGTGCATCTAGTTGCACCCTTCATGCTTATGTGTGTGCATATAGTTGCACCCTTCATGCTTATGTGTGTGCATCTAGTTGCACCCTTCATGCTTATGTGTGTGCATATAGTTGCACCCTTCATGCCTTTTTTATACAGGTAGTTGCTTACGAAAGTTGTTGCACCCTTATTCCCTTGGCCGTGTTCTTTCTATACTCTTGGAGATGTTTACGAGTTGAGAAGTCAATTGATGATAAATGAAACAGGAATTAATTCGCTGTGCGAGGTCACCTGAGTGCGAGCCATATGCAGCACCAGAGCCTCTCGGCCGTAGATGCAAGCGTAGCCCAAAGCGGTGCGGCCAAGGTTGTCTTTGAGTTCAAGATTTGGTCCGGCTTTTAGCAAAGCTCTGGCTATCGCCATGGCAACGGGCTGACAGTCGAGCAGGCAGCAGAGCATTAGTGGCGTCCGGCCAAACACCTGGTAGGATTGAATGAAGATGACGCGTTGATATTACCTGTTGGGATGATGGACTTACACTGCAGACACTGGTGTGAGCCGTTGGGATGACGTACTTACACTACAGACACTGGTGTGAGCCGTTGGGATGACGTACTTACACTACAGACACTGGTGTGACCTGTTAATATGACAACCCACTTACACTACAGACACTGGTGTGACCTGTTAATATGACAACCCACTTACACTACAGACACTGGTGTGACCTGTTAATATGACAACCCACTTACACTACAAACACTGGTGTGACCTGTTAATATGACAACCCACTTACACTACAGACACTGGTGTGACCTGTTAATATGACAACCCACTTACACTACAAACACTGGTGTGACCTGTTAATATGACAACCCACTTACACTACAGACACTGGTGTGACCTGTTAATATGACAACCCACTTACACTACAGACACTGGTGTGACCTGTTAATATGACAACCCACTTACACTACAGACACTGATGTCACCTGTTTGAAAATCATCATCCCAAAAAGGGCATAACGCATAGAACCGCTGGCTCACCTCCTGACTATCAACACTGGCATCGCAGCGCTCAACCAGCAGTCGCACCTGGTCAGGCCGGCAGTCCAGCACAGCCTGATGCAGAGCCGTATAGACCAGCTTCTGTTGCTGCGGCGGTCGCCAGGGCATTAGCGGTGTGGGTAATGCACAACTGCAGGCAAGACGCAGCTATTTTATTTGACTAAAGTCTTTAAACCAGAAATCTCTCTATCTGTTTTGCATAGAACTCGAGAGTCCATATATAATTATTAGGGGTCTGGCTTGGAGTAGCTTGAGCTTGCTTTTGTACTTAGGGGGTTAGCAACTATAACTGCTGGGGCGCTTAGCTGTCCTGCAGTTCGAGAGATTCGCAAGTGTCTGCGTGTGTGCATCTGTGTTTAAATTGTCTGTGCCTTCCATTCATTCTTCTGAGTCGTGTTAGTGTAGCCGCTTGATTATGCTCTCACCCTAAATAGGTGCATCTTCTAAATAACATACACCAGATAGAATGGGTTAGAGCTGATCAACTGTTCTCTAGTTTGCTCACTTCTATTTGCCCTACTCTCTCGGTATGCGAGCTATTAAGCTTAATATTCTACTTGAAGTAGCACGATGATATTAGTAAGCTACATAAATATGTGAATTTATTAATCTTAATCAACAGTAAGCAATCAAAAATCTAAGTCTAAATAATAATATGACAAAGTACAATTGTCGATTCGAAGTACAAGTTTAATTAAAAGGAAATAAATATTGCTTGGTAATTATCCAAGTTAGTGCATGTATACTATACATAAATGAACTACACATAATATCTGCTTGAGCATCGATAAGTTTCATCAGGATATTACTAGGATAGAAATATTACGAGTACTAGCTACTTTATACGCTCGCAGATTTCAAGACTTGAAGTAGATATAGCTTTACACTTTACGCCGGTTGTAAACAACTTAAACTCATTTTTAGTATATGGGAAGCTTCTAAGATAAGGGAGGAAGCTATGGAGGCTCTCTTTCATCGTACGCTTGTAAAATTGCTAACTGCTAAAGAATGTACATCACTATACATGTAAACTGAATTCAGGGGAGCCTATGGGTCGTAAAATTCCTGCCCCACATTCAATCATAAGAATGTACATCACTATAAACTGAATTCGGGAGAGCCTATGGGTCGTAAAATTCCTGCCCCACATTCAATCATAAGAATGTACATCACTATAAACTGAATTCAGGGGAGCCTAAGGGTCGTAAAATTCCTGACCACATTCAATCCAAACAATGTACATCACTATAAACTGAATTCAGGGGAGCCTATGGGTCGTAAAATTCCTGCCCCACATTCAATCTAAATAATGTACATCATTATAAACTGCATGAATTCAGGAGAGGCTAAAGGTTCGTAAAATTAAGTTTCCTCGAATTTAGTCGAGAGACTGTACATTATCTTGGACTTAATGGGGGGAAGGCTACGGGTCCTTTCATCTTAACTACATTCTCAAATGTACATTGCTTTACATCATATTGAAACTATTTGCAGCCAATCAGAAAAAAAGGCGGCATTTTTAATCACGGAACCAGATTATATTATATTCAATGCCGTCTGGCGCTGCCAGCAGCTGGCTCGGACGGCTCGAGTTCCAGGCGTCGACGCAGTCGCTGACCGGCCGAGTCGAGCAGTCGTGGCGCCTCCTCCAGTATGAGATTGACAAGCTCTGCGTTCGCCGCCGCCGCCGACGATCGAGCAGTGAGCAACTGGCGCTGCAGTCTGAGGGCGCATTCTAATCGAATTATTCGACGATTTTTCTCTTCTAGTAGGGCTTGCAGACTCCGATGTCGCTGAGCGCACCTGCGACACGGCGCCTCCTGCTGAGCCGAGCAAATGACGGCAAGTTACTGATGCCTTGCACAATGAAAGTCATTTACCCGATTCACAATTCCCGATTCCCGATTCCCGATATCCGATTACCGGTACCCAATACCCGATTCCCAATACCCGATTCCCAATACACGATTCCTGATACCCGATTCCTGATACCCGATTCCTGATACCCGATTCCTGATACCCGATTCCCGATTCCCGATACTCGATACCCGATACCCGATACCCGATACCCGATACCCGATTCCCGATACCTGATACTCAATTCTCGATACCCGATACCCGATACCCGATTCCCGATACCCGATTCCCGATACTCGATACCCGATACTTACCGGAATCATTTCGGACATCACATTTCCAGACACAAATCATTCCGGACATCACACTTCCAGACACAAATCATTTCGGACATCACATTTCCAGACACAAATCATTCCGGACATCACACTTCCAGACACAAATCATTTCGGACATCACATTTCCAGACACAAATCATTCCGGACATCACACTTCCAGACACAAATCATTCCGGACATCACATTTCCAGACACAAATCATTCCGGACATCACGATTCCAGTTTAAAAGAACCCAAACACTTCTAACCTCATCAGCCACCGAGTCATCTCGGGTATCGCCTGCCTCGGTCATCAACGTCGTCGGCTTCAACCCTGAAGCCGCAGGGTCCGACGCCAGTGCCGCGGGAGCCGTCCGGACGCTCAATCTTCCGTCAATGCCGCCGCCGCCACCGCCGCCGCCACGTCGCTCTGCCAGGCTGTCCAACCGGAAGCTGAGCGCGTCGACCTGCCGTTCGGCACCGTCCATCAGCAGCCGGTCAGCGAGTTCGTGCAGCGGCCCCGGCTGCCAGCGGAGCACCACGACGGGCAGCTGGCGACCGCCGGCCAGAGCCTTGTGACCGGCCGACACGAGCCGGGTGAGAAACTCGTGATAGTTGTCTGCCCTGTCCAGGCACTGGACTCCGCACCACTCCAGTATGAGGTCGCCGAATTGCAGCGCCGGTGACGCGTCGGTGATCACCTGCAGGCAGGGCACCTGCCAGGGGCCGAGGCGGCTGCAGTTGATTGGGGATTTTGGGTGCGATGTTGAACTCAGGATTCATTTGGGAGGATGTGAGAAAATGGGAGAGAATTGAGATAGGAGAGAAGGGGAGATGGGAGAAAAGTGGAGATGTTAGAGAAGGGGAGATGGGAGAGAATGAGATGGGAAAGAAGGAAGATGGGAGAGTGCGGAGAGAAGGGAGATGGGAGAGAATAGAGATGGGAGAAAAGAGAGATGGGAGAGAAGAGAGATGGGAGAGAAGGGAGATGGGAGAGAATAGAGATGCGAGAGAATGAGATGGGAAAGAAGGAAGATGGGAAAGAAGAGAGATAGGAAAGAAGAGATATGGGAGAGAAGAGAGATAGGAGAGAAGGGGAGATGGGAGAAGAGTGGAGATGTTAGAGAAGGGGAGATGGGAGAGAATGAGATGGGAGAGTGGGGAGAGAAGGGAGATGGGAGAGAAGGGAGATGGGAGAGAAGGGAGATGGGAGAGAAGGGAGATGGGAGAGAAGGGAGATGGGAGAGAATAGAGATGGAAGAGAAGGGAGATGGTAGAGAATAGAGATGGGAGAGAAGGGAGATGGGAGAGAAGGGAGATGGGAGAGAAGGGAGATGGGAGAGAAGGGAGATGGGAGAGAATAGAGATGGAAGAGAAGGGAGATGGTAGAGAATAGAGATGGGAGAGAAGGGAGATGGTAGAGAATAGAGATGGGAGAGGAAAGATGGGAGAGAAAGGAGATGGGAGAGAAGGGAGATGGGAGAGTGAGGAGAGATGGGAGATGGGAGAGAATAGAGATGCGAGAGAATGAGATGGGAAAGAAGGAAGATGGGAGAGAAGGGGAGATGGGAGAGTGGGGAGATGGGAGAGTGGGGAGATCGGAGAGTGGGGAGATGGGAGAGTGGGGAGATGGGAGAGTGGGGAGATGGGAGAGTGGGGAGATGGGAGAGTGGGGAGATGGGAGAGTGGGGAGATCGGAGAGTGGGGAGATGGGAGAGTGGGGAGATCGGAGAGTGGGGAGATGGGAGAGTGGGGAGATCGGAGAGTGGGGAGATGGGAGAGTGGGGAGATGGGAGAGTGAGGAGATGGGAGAGTGGGGAGATGGGAGAGTGGGGAGATGGGAGAGTGAGGAGATGGGAGAGTGGGGAGATGGGAGAGTGGGGAGATGGGAGAGTGGGTAGATGGGAGAGTGGGGAGATGGGAGAGTGGGGAGATGGGAGAGTGGGGAGATGGGAGAGTGGGGAGATGGGAGAGTGGGGAGATGGGAGAGTGGGGAGATGGGAGAGTGGGGAGATGGGAGAGTGGGGAGATGGGAGAGTGGGGAGATGGGAGAGTGGGGAGATGGGAGAGTGGGGAGATGGGAGAGTGGGGAGATGGGAGAGTGGGGAGATGCTAGAATCACTGCACGGCCTCACCGCACAGCGATGTGCTGCGGCACCCTGTCCAGCATTACTGGCAGCAGAATCTGCACTCCATCATTGCGTAACAATCGAAAAAGTCGTCCCTGCAGCAGAAGCTGTTGCTGCTGCTGCTGCTGCTGAGGCTGCTTCTTGGCCTGCTTCTGATCGAGATTCGATTCCGGCGGCATCTCAGCCATCATTTGCTGCAAAGTCTGGTTTTTCAACAGCAGGATTTGACAGCAGTTGCTTTGAGTAGCCAAAACTTTGAGTAGCAACGCCTTTATTTTGCTCCTTGGATCAGGGAGGTGAGTTTGATATTGGGGTTGGAAGGCGTAAAATTGCCAACCCCGTACGTTGCAGTCCCGGACTTTGGGAAGAAAGTGAGAGAGGGTGAAATAAAGGCTTTGCTGCGAGCAGTTGATCCCGCAAATCAATATTTCTGACCACCCCCCGATTGGGCTGAGCTCGCTGCTTCCTGCTGGTCTCGCGTGTCGGGAGTGTGGGCGGTAAATTCTTTATGGCTGGCTACATATAGCCCGGGTTTTACCAATCCTCTGTTTTAATTTTAAAGCAAATTTGCTACACTGGCTACTAACTGATGAATAAACCTACGATATTCTTGTATTATTCGATAAATAAGCTAAAATAATGCATTTTATTTACGGAAACATGGTTAACATCACTCAGACAGACAGCACAGCTCATTGTGACAGACAGAATCGCTCATGGACAGCATCGCTCATAACCAGTCTCACTCATAGATAGCACCGCTCATAGACAGCACCGCTCATAGACAGCACCGCTCATAGACAGCACCGCTCATAGACAGCACCGCTCATAGACAGCACCGCTCATAGACAGCACCGCTCATAGACAGCACCGCTCATAGACAGCATCGCTCATAGACAGCATCGCTCATAGACACCGCTCATAGGCACCGCTCATAGACAGCACCGCTCATAGACAGCACCGCTCATAGACAGCACCGCTCAAAGACAGCACCGCTCATAGACAGCACCGCTCATAGACAGAACCGCTCATAGACAGCACCGCTCATAGACAGCATCGCTCATAGACCTCAGATGAAAAGCCAGTTCCATTATCCCAGTTCACCTACGTCAACACCAATCAATCAACAGTCCGCCACGCAGAGAATTGACACCCGTTGTGATCATTCTCGCCCCCTTACGCTGCCCCGCCCCCAGTTGTTATTCCGACAGTTGAACCTTTTGTCCAATACTTCGCCATACAATCCGCAGTCTTTATCCGCCCTCCCGCCCGATCAGAGATTCCAGCCAGACAAATGGCCAAAGCTAACCCGCAGGTCAACAAACGTTGGTGTTGAAATCGTGGGTCAGCATTAGATTGTGTTTTCTCTTCCTTCTCTGTCTGCTTTCGCTATGCGGGACCAGCCGAAGGAAAAGAAGAAAAATTGACAACAGCAGCTGTAAGTGGAGTTGCGGCAGAAAGTGTGAGAGCCAAGCCGACCAGCATCTGCTGTCGCATAGCAAAAGATATCTATGTCGTCAAAGGACTTAACTCGCTTCCGTGTTCCCGCGTCCACCAAACCATTTGACCGAACCCAAGCGGGCGCGAGGGGGAAGCGTGGAATGCAAGACCTCCCGCTGTTTCGAAGTGTGAAGTGTCTTGAATGAGGGGGTTGGGGCGCAGCGGGAATGCCACACGAAAGTGGTTTATCGCGGCAATTAATCTGCCGGTGAGGTCTTCCTTAACTTGCCGCTTTTGCTTTGACTGTCCCTGTCGGTTTGATTTGTATTATGGTGTATGGTAGATACTCTTGGCTTTTTTGCTCAGCTTTGCTGCTTCTATATCGCTCATAGGCAGGCAGCATCGCTCATAGACAGCACCGCTCATAGACAGCACCGCTCATAGACAGCACCGCTCATACAAAGCATCGCTCATAGACAGCATCGTTCATAGACAGCATCGCTCATAGGCAGGCAGCACCGCTCATAGAGTACGGCTCATAGACACCTCCGCTCATGGAGTACGGCTCATACACAGCACCGCTCATAGACAGCACCGCTCATAAACAGCATAGTGCACTGCTTTATTTTATCTCTCTTCGTAACATTTCAATGTCAATCTTTCTCGCGCAAGTGTTCAGTCCGTCGCAGATTTGCGGGATAATAGCGCTTTACTTTTTCAAAGCAGTTTTCAACTCAGATATTGATCGGTGTGGTCAAGCGCAAATTTGTGCAACAACTGTCCGAGTTCTCTGACCCCCCCGCGGGGAATCGCTGTGACCAGGGTACGCGGCCGGGGATTCTTCTAGACATCGCGGAGCCGCAAGCAAGTTTTGGTTCGCAGGGAAAACTTGGTGAAGCAAATATTTTTACTGAATGTTACCGGGGAGCGGGGGGACAGAGTTTTAAGAAATAGCAACAGAGAATGAATTGGTCTTTAAATGCGGCAACTGCTTCGAACTTATGGCTTCGAATCTTGATCTGTCACTTCTTCGTTTTTTTCTGCCTGGTTCCCAACTGGATACTGGCAGACAAAGCAAAGTTTTATCAGTTAGAAATGAAGTTCTGTAGTCAGAATATTTGATTTGAAATTCTCTCTACTTGATTATAATGTAACTAATAGAGAAAGAGCCAATTAAAAACAGTCTGTTTGGAAGACTGCAGCTTGTTGGAACTGCGAGCTGTCCGCATATTTGACTTTTTTGTCTATGGCCGAGTGCCAGTGTTGTGTCAGTGGCTGCTCTATGTCTATGGCCGAGTGCCAGTGCTGAGTCAGTGGCTGCTCTATGTCTATGGCCGAGTGCCAGTGCTGAGTCAGTGGCTGCTCTATGTCTATGGCCGAGTGCCAGTGCTGAGTCAGTGGCTGCTCTATGTCTATGGCCGAGTGCCAGTGCTGAGTCAGTGGCTGCTCTATGTCTATGGCCGAGTGCCAGTGCTGAGTCAGTGGCTGCTCTATGTCTATGGCCGAGTGCCAGTGCTGAGTCAGTGGCTGCTCTATGTCTATGGCCGAGTGCCAGTGCTGAGTCAGTGGCTGCTCTATGTCTATGGCCGAGTGCCAGTGCTGAGTCAGTGGCTGCTCTATGTCTATGGCCGAGTGCCAGTGCTGAGTCAGTGGCTGCTCTATGGCTGAGTGCCAGTGCTGAGTCAGTGGCTGCTCTATGGCTGAGTGCCAGTGCTGAGTCAGTGGCTGCTCTATGTCTATGGCCGAGTGCCAGTGCTGAGTCAGTGGCTGCTCTATGTCTATGGCCAAAGTACCATATTGATCCAGTGCAAAGTCAGCGGGCTGTCTGTGGTAAACAATTGCTCACTTGGACTTGACATTTCAGGTCTCATAATGCTAAACACTTCTAAACAACTAGCGAATGTTTAATAACGAGCAGGCTTTTGATTCGAACTTCCATACCGGATGAATGACTCAGCAAATTGATATGCTCAAGTCTGAAATCTGAAATTCTTTGATGCAATATTACAGAGCTCTTGGAGTCCTTAAACGATCTTTCGAAATGGCAATATATCTGTGATTACTGTCTCTGTTTGCTTCTCTCCATCTCAGCAACTTGAGAGAGAGAGAGAGAGAGAGAGAGAGAGAGAGAGAGAGAGAGAGAGAGAGAGGGTGAGAGAGTAACCAGTTTTTAGACAAGCCGTCAACTCCAGAGTTTCGCCTGTTTGAAGAAGATTTCAAATCAAGAAGCTGGCTGAGATCCCGGCAACTTCTCGTTTTGCAATAAGAGAATTGCAAAAAATGAATTTCACTAAAATCCGGAGCCTTTGTAAGCCACGAGAGTAATAAAGGCCCGATCGGTAGCTATGCGAGTTTTCACATTATATGACGCCAACAGAGCCCTCGCACCCCATCTGTCCGCCTGTGCCTGCGAGCGCGTGTGTCATATTTAAAACGACCGAGCCCGAGCAGTTCAATATTTGTACAGTAAACATCATCAAAACAGGGGATTTCCTCATCCACACTCAGTTCTGTAGCTCCCCGGGCACACACTCCCCGGCTGCGTAAATATATATATCTGTTATCCGCAATATTGATTGGGAAGAAAGACTAAGACATAGAATAAAAAGCCCCATCCGATCCACCTTAGAGACTAAAAACTTTCTAAAGCTTGTTAATTATAAAGACCGAGTGAAACAGAAGGTTAGAAGTTGGGCTTGGGGTTGAAAACAAAGGTGTGAAACCAAGCTGGGAGAGCTGATGACCAAAGCAGAACATTTCTTGGGCTTCGAATAATGAATAGCTTGGCTGAGGCAGGCCTGCCTGCAGTCTGCTGTTGCAATGTTGACACAACTCCAAACACTTCCTGTATTCGAGTTCTGTTCCGCTAAAATTCCTGCAGAAAGATTGTTTTGCAAGCCGCTTTAATAAGGGGATCGCTTTTTCGGGTTGGGGGGGGTCCCCATAGCAACAGATCTGCCAGGCCGTTGAGGTGACACCGTGACAGGTTCCCCCGTATATTTTTATACGAGTTTAAGGTTGGCTGTGAAAAATATTTATTGCCAAAATTCGAGTGACGCCTTCAATAAGTTTTTCTCCTAGCCGCTAATTTCCGTCATGGAAGCTGTAAAAGCAGAAACCGAGGGGGTTCGGGCGGCATTCTTGGAGACCTTGCAGAAACGGAGTTTCGGAGCTTTGCCTGGTAAAAACGTGCAAAAACATGTCTGCTTTAATCCCCGTGAGGCTGCGCCAGGTGCGAGCCAGCTAGTTAAATATTGCCGCGACTTGGCGGCTTCCTAATTGTCCGGCTCGAGGAGGAGGACATCCGTGCGACATGACAAATCCCGGCTCGTATAATCTCAAATGGCACCTGCTGGGCGCAACTTTATTTGCCAATACAATCTGCGAAACACCATTGCTTCATCAATCACCGAGCTTTATCACCTCGAATTTTTTGGAGACACTTGTTGGCTAGGTCGGCATCTCTCACTCTCACTCTCCATCTCTCCCTCTCCTTCTCTCACTCTCCATCTCTCATTCTCCTTCTCTCACTCTCACTCTCTCAATCTCCATCTCTCATTCTCCATCTCTCATTCTCCTTCTCTCACTCTCACTCTCTCACTCTCCATCTCTCACTCTCCATCTCCCACTCTCCATCTCCCACTCTCCTTCTATCACTCTTCATCTCTCACTCTCATTCTATCACTCTTCATCTCTCACTCTCCATCTCTCACTCTCCATCTCTCACTCTTCATCTCTCACTCTCCTTCTCTCACTCTCCATCTCTCACTCTCCTTCTCTCACTCTTCATCTCTCACTCTCCTTCTCTCACTCTCCTTCTATCACTCTTCATCTCTCATCTCTCCATCTCTCACTCTCCTTCTATCACTCTCCATCTCTCACTCTCCATCTCTCACTCTCTTTCTCTCACTCTCCTTCTCTCACTCTCCATCTCTCACTCTCCTTCTCTCACTCTTCATCTCTCACTCTCCTTCTCTCACTCTCCTTCTCTCACTCTCCATCTCTCGCTCTCCATCTCTCACTATCCATATCCATCTCTCACTCTCCGAGAGAGTGCTAACGAGATTGCTAAAAACTTTGATAAGCTACAAAATAAACCAGGCTCTAGCATACTGCCCGCATTTACACGGCAACGTAATTTACAGAGCCTCCTGGCTCCCAATAAATTTAAGTCTCAGCCAGGAAACCATTGAATCATTTTAACCAATGCGCTCATTTTACCCTATTGATGTACAATATTTATTCACGTTTCTTTTATTCAAACTACTTGATTGTACGCACAAATATCGATTTTTATGCTCCTACCTTCAATACCGGTGTTTCATCTAATCGTATAGTACTTCAAAAAAAACAGTTTTTATATAATAAATATACTGTCGATTGAAATGAACGGTGGAAAGCCTCTGGGACAAGTCAGAGCTAGACAAAGCAGAGTTTTAAATGTACATCCCTCATATGTACAACTATTCATCAATTTTATCAGACTAAGAAAAATAATACTTAAAAAGACCAACTTACATTGCATTAAACACGGATTTTTGGCCTGACAAAGAGCCCAGAGGCTTGAAACCGGAAACCCATATTAAAATTTTTTTAAACACGCCGTAACCTCTCTTCTCTCTCTCTACATTTCTCATTCTCCATCTCTCACTCTCCATCTCCCTCTCTCACTCTCCTTCTCTCACTCTCCATCTCCATCTATCACACTTCATCTCTCAGTCTCTTTCTCTCACTCTCCTTCTCAATTTCTCACTACCTTCTCTCGCTCTCCATCTCTCACTCTCCTTCTCTCACTCCCCATCTCCATCTATCACTCTCTATCTCTCACTCTCCTTCTCTCACTCCCCATCTCCATCTATCACTCTCTATCTCTCACTCTCCTTCTGTCACTCTTCATCTCTCCCTCTCCTTCTCATTCTCCCACCCACTCTCCATCTCTCACTGGCCCCTTCTCCCTCTCTCATTCTCATCCTCTCCCTCACCCTCTCCCTCTCACTATCCCTAAAAATTTAGCTACATTTTCAAATCCTACGCATTATTTGAAAATACGTAAATTTTTTTACAAAAACTTTCTGTTTAATAGCTCGTATCTGTTTAAATTCTGCTAAATTATTGGCTAACGTGTTGTCGCAAACCCTTGGGCAATGGCCCCCCAGGCAGATATAATGGCATTTCCCACAGGCCATTCAATTCATGTATGGCCTTCCCCATAAAAAACTCCCCATATTCTAGGAGAGAGACAGAGAGAACGCAGATTGGCAAGTTGGCTTAAGCGGGCCCAGATCAAACTCGATATATGATGAAGGAGTTTGCCTCTGCTTGATTAGAAAAATAATAGCAAAGATAGATTTCAGCAGCTCGGCTTGAAACCGCCTCCCTGTGTGTTTTCTCTGTCTGCCTCTCTCTCATCTTCTTTTCTCCCAGCTCCTCATCAGGTTCAGGTACTGCAACTTGGAGCTAATATCAAAGCTTTCTGACCCCGACTGTGTGTGTAAGCTGCTGCCGTCTGAACCGCAAACCGGACTGACCAGCACCGGTGCTCCTATGAAAACAAAACCCGAATCCCCAAGGCACGAGCCGTTGACTGCCTTGTACCGTCTGCGAAACTAATCCTCTTCCTATAGTTTGAAATAAAACTGTATGAGGTCTTCCTGTCTACCTGTATTTAACCACTCTAATCTCACCTGTCTCTAACTATACTCCCAGCTCACGTGTCTCTAACTATACTCCCAGCTCACCTGTCTCTAACTATACTCCCAGCTCACGTGTCTCTAACTATACTCCCATCTCACCTGTCTCTAACTATACTCCCATCTCACCTGTCTCTAACTATACTCCAATCTCACCTGTCTCTAACTATACTCCCATCTCACCTGTCTCTAACTATACTCCAATCTCACCTGTCTCTAACTATACTCCAATCTCACCTGTCTCTAACTATACTCCCATCTCACCTGTCTTTAACTATTATACTCCCAGCTCACGTGTCTCTAACTATACTCCAATCTCACCTGTCTTTAACTATACTCCCATCTCACGTGTCTCTAACTATACTCCAATCTCACCTGTCTTTAACTATACTCCAATCTCACCTGTCTCTAACTATACTCCCAGCTCACGTGTATCTAACTATACTCCCATCTCACCTGTCTTTAACTATACTCCCAGCTCACGTGTCTCTAACTATACTCCTATCTCACGTGTCTCTAACTATACTCCAATCTCACGTGTCCCTAACTACTCCCATCTCACAAGTCTTTAAAAATGCAATCTCAGCCGTCTTTTTAACGACTCTAATCTCACCTGTCCTTAATTCTAATCTCACATGTCCTTTATTCTAATCTCACCTGTCCTTAATTCTAATCTCACCTTTCCTTAATTCTAATCTCACCTGTCTTTAATTCTAATCTCACATGTCCTTAATTTCTAATATCACCTGTCCTAATTCTAATCTCACATGTCCTTAATTCTAATCTCACCTTTCCTTAATTCTAATCTCACCTGTCCTTAATTCTAATCTCACATGTCCTTAATTCTAATCTCACCTGTCCTTAATTCTAATCTCACATGTCCTTAATTCTAATCTCACCTGTCCTAATTCTAATCTCACACGTCCTTAATTCTAATCTCACCTGTCCTTAATTCTAATCTCACATGTCCTTAATTCTAATCTCACCTGTCCTTAATTCTAATCTCACCTGTCCTTAATTATAATCTCACATGTCCTTAATTCTAATATCACCTGTCCTAATTATAATCTCACATGTCCTTAATTCTAATCTCACCTTTCCTTAATTCTAATCTCACCTGTCCTTAATTCTAATCTCACATGTCCTTAATTCTAATCTCACCTGTCCTTAATTCTAATCTCACCTTTCCTTAATTCTAATCTCACCTGTCTTTAATTCTAATCTCACATGTCCTTAATTTCTAATATCACCTGTCCTAATTCTAATCTCACATGTCCTTAATTCTAATCTCACCTTTCCTTAATTCTAATCTCACCTGTCCTTAATTCTAATCTCACATGTCCTTAATTCTAATCTCACCTGTCCTTAATTCTAATCTCACATGTCCTTAATTCTAATCTCACCTGTCCTTAATTGTAATCTCACATGTCCTTAATTCTAATCTCACCTGTCCTTAATTCTAATCTCACATGTCCTTAATTCTAATCTCACCTGTCCTTAATTCTAATCTCACCTGTCCTTAATTATAATCTCACATGTCCTTAATTCTAATATCACCTGTCCTATTTATAATCTCACATGTCCTTAATTCAAATCTCACCTTTCCTTAATTCTAATCTCACCTGTCCTTAATTCTAATCTCACATGTCCTTAATTCTAATCTCACCTGTCCTTAATTGTAATCTCACATGTCCTTAATTCTAATCTCACCTGTCCTAATTCTAATCTCACATGTCCTTAATTCTAATCTCACCTGTCCTTAATTCTAATCTCACATGTCCTTAATTCTAATCTCACTTGTCCTTAATTCTAATCTCACCTGTCCTTAATTCAAATCTCACATGTCCTTAATTCTAATCTCACCTGTCCTTAATTCTAATCTCACCTGTCCTTAATTCTAATCTCACATGTCCTTAATTCTAATCTCACCTGTCCTTAATTCTAATCTCACCTGTCCTTAATTCAAATCTCACATGTCCTTAATTCTAATCTCACCTGTCCTTAATTCTAATCTCACCTGTCCTTAATTCTAATCTCACATGTCCTTAATTCTAATCTCACATGTCCTTAATTCCGATCTTAACTACTAATTGTTATCAACCACTTCAATCTCCCCACTTATCCCATATGCCACCCCAAACTTCCATTCCCTTCTTAAGCTCCAATTACACCCAGTTGCAACCTGTTAATCTGTCCACCTATCAGCAATAAGAAGAATATTCCTTCCTTCAAAAAGAGGCTTAGAAAAATTTGTCTCATCCCGCGGTGACGCAAGCACAGAACCCCACGCGAGCCTCTTGCACAGTGCATCGTAACGTTTAACAAAACCCCATCGTTTCCTGGAACACTACTGGAACCTCTGGCGAATCGTTTAAGAGTGATTAGGCGCATGGCTTAGTGGCCCCAGAGAATGTAATCAGGCCTCACGGTACTTTGCTTATACACTCCTACAAAGCTCTAGAAAGCCATAATAAGCACAACTGCATACAGGACACAATGTCATCGATTTAACAGGCTGTGTATCATCTGTCTTGTCTTCCAGCAAATCGCCACAGAGAAACAGTTTACCAGCCTTTGTAAATATTTGGCCTAGAGGGCGAGGAAAACACATTGGCTACTGGCGAGTTTCAGTTGTGCTTTTTTGTGCTAATCGCTTTAGCAGGCGTATGCTGCTTTTAGCGCGGCAGGTTTCTGCCTCTGCAACTTTTTCTGCCCCTATTGATGAGACTTAGAAAATGGCATATTTTGGTTTGCCACTTTCAAAACGGCACAACCTGTAAACCGAGCGTTTAAAATCGCGAATCAAAACAGCGCCACCGAAGCTACAAACGGCGCCATCAAAACTACAAATGGCGTTCCAAAAAAGCGCCATCAAAGCTTCAAACGGCGCCTCAAAAACAGCGCCACCAAAGCTACAAACGGCGCCTCAAAAACAGCGCCACCAAAGCTACAAACGGCGCCACAAAAGCTACAAATGGCATTCCAAAAAAGCGCCATCAAAGCTACAAACGGCGCCTCAAAAACAGCGCCACCAAAGCTACAAACGGCGCCACAAAAGCTACAAATGGCATTCCAAAAAAGCGCCATCAAAGCTACAAACGGCGCCTCAAAAGCAGCGCCACCAAAGCTACAAACGGCGCCGCAAAAGCTACAAATGGCATTCCAAAAAAGCGTCATCAAAGCTACAAACGGCGCCTCAAAAACAGCGCCACCAAAGCTCTGAACACTGGCTCGAATTACAGACCTCACCCAGAGCACCTGCCTCAACAAGACACCTGGTGGGCCATCCCCAATCCCAATAAAAAACTTCCTGCAGCTCCCTTTCTCGTTGAGGCGTCTTAAAAGCATTCAGCCCTCCTATTCGTATTTATCTTCCATTCCCCCAGCTGGGTGTCAGCCCCCCCACTATTTTCTTCAAACGCCATAATATTGACTAAGCGTGCGGCGCGACAGAAAGGCCGACAGAAGAATATTGGTTAGAGAAATCGCGCTACGACTTCCGCGAAGCGCTGTTCCTGACTTGAGCATATTGGGGTGGGTGCAATAAAGTGTGAAAGTTTTCCCAAACAGTTGCAACGCGCCTTGCCTTTCCCCCAATCCTACATACAGCCGGGGTGAAATAACAGCTCGCCAATTTTGACTTTCTTCTCTTTTCTTTGTTGTTTCGGTGCCGGTTGAGTAAAGACTGAGATTCCTGCCCCTTTGCTACTCTGCACTCTCACTCTCACTATATTCACAAATATTTAATCCTCAAACACATCATCTATTCTCACAGCTCTCTAACATAAGCCTTCGCTTACACACATAATTTTCCTTTTTACCCCCCAAATAGGCAATGGGTTCGTCTTAGCTGTAAAAATATTGCCATTTGGATTTTAATTTTTTAAAAGCTAACTTGTGTATAACAAATTTAATATGCGATATAAATTATATAGAGAAGGCAGAAGACTTTAACAGAAAGCTATTTATTTAGCAAGTAATCAAACAAATCCAAGAGTTGCAAGTATAATTTAAACATTTGAATTGCTACTCAATTTGTTTTATTAAAAAGCAATTTGGTGTACATTTGCATATAGTTGCAGCAGGATGTTTATTCGAATAACAAATAACAAATACGAATAAGCAAACTACAGTATTTTAGGCATGCTTGATATGGTGCATTTGGAGGTTTAGATACATTGTAACGCATAAAGCAATGTCAGAGACAGACAGACAGAACGTTAGATATTAAGTAATACTCGTATAGTGCATTGGACTAGCTAACAGTGGACTTTGGTGTATCATTCTTGTTTAAAACAAATAAAAAATCAAACAATAAATAATGCCGGTATCAAATTTTCCATAATTTGCAGCCATCTACTAGCTACACTTGTTAATTGTAGATACTCTTTTGAATTATTTATTCGCGTTGCTAAATATCATGTTCTCAAATTTATTTTATTATTACAAATTTCAAAAAATGGACCCTATACCTATACCGTCCTCTTTCCTAAAACAAAGTTTCTACCGGAAAAGGTGAAAAAATACCTTTTGTTAAATCCAAAACTCAATTCAAAGAGTTGAGTTGAAAACAGAATGATTATTATATTATTTTAGATACATTAATTATCAAATAGATTACCTCTACTACAATTATATGTTAACTTTTAACTTTGCTTAATTAAACAAAAGTATTTTTAAATCATTTTAACTTTTATCGAGCGCACTTCATTTATACTCGTAGAATTACGCGTACATGATGTACTTAAAAATTAAAACAAACTCACAGTATATCTACAGCAAAATCAGTGAAGGTGAATGATAGTATAAGCGCTTAAAAGAAAGGTCTGCTTTGTTTCAATTCCACTCATCGAAAATTATCAAAGAAAGTGGCTGCTGTACAAGTGGTTTCGGGTGAGATGTCTTACTGTAAATTTCGTAAAAAGTGCATCGGTTTACTATCGCTCCACTTAATAGAGTCGGTGACGAATATGACTAATATGGACTAAAATAAATTGATGCTAGTCAATCAGTTAAAGGGGGCGATGGAATGGTAACAAAAAACTGATTGATAATAAAACTTTCTAAGAATTATCTCGACTTTTTAATGGCTATACCCTGTTATATGAATTCAAATATGAATTCAAGTAATTGAATATCAAGATGAATACGAATATGGAAAGATAACTTTATTAGGATCCCTTATAGAACAGTGAGATGCTATAGATGATCTCATGATCAATCTCAATCTCAAGAGGATCCTAGCTATTGATATTAACTGGGGATGTAATATGAGTCTCGGGAGAGATTTGATAAGTCAGATCCCAATTAATCCCGAATATGAACATACATAGGCGAATATGAAGTTTTTAAACAGACAAACATATTAGACGCTAAATTTGTTTATCTACTTTACTGTAGTATGCGGCACAGGTCAATAAACGGAACAGACATAGAGAGCATATAAATGAATAAATTTAATTTGCACAAATCGACATGACACACACAGATAACAAAAAAGAAGTTCACAAAAAAGTTGTGTCCAAGATTAATTACCAGCGTGTCCACACGCAGTTCAACGAATCCAGGAAGGCAGAGGCAGCAGACCAGCAGTCTGCAGCATCAGCTTCTGGTAGACCGCAAAGTCGAACTGCGGCCCATCTTGCTGGTGCTGTTGCGGCAGTCGGATCAGAGGCGGGTAGGCGGCTGCGGCGGCGGCAACATCAGTCGTCCGCTGTTCGACCGATTTCCCCGCCGTTCCGTTGATCAAACTGTCTATGGTAAAGGTCTTGCTGGCAACAGATGAAGCTGCCGCGGCGGAGGTGGAGGAGGCTGCGGAGACGGCCAGGCTAGTTGACGAACTCGATGCGCAGCTCTTGGACGGCTGAGGCGGAAGCGGCGGCAGCGGCGGCAGCAAGCCGAAGGGTGGCGGCAGGTGAAACGGCATTGGAGGCGGCGGTGGCGGAGGCGGCGGCGGCAGGTGATGGTGCTGCAGATGCTGATGCTGATGCTGGTGATGGTGATGGTGCGGGCCAAATGGCGGCAGCTGCGGCGGCGGTCCCGGCAGAAAACCCGGCGGCGGGCTGAACAGATCGGGCACCATGGACTGTCGCTTGTAGCGCTTCCGCCTGCGCAGGAAACTGCCGTTGTCAAACATGTCCTCCGACTGCGGGTCCAGCGTCCAGTAGTTGCCCTTGCCCGGGTTGCCCGGCTCGCGAGGGATTTTCACGAAGCAATCGTTTAGGGATAAATTGTGCCGGATGCTGTTCTGCCAGGCCGGGAATCTGTGGGGATGAGGAAGAGGTATCGGTTGTTTGTGTGCGCTGAGGGCGGGTCTTCATGTGCGCATGCGAGCATGGAAATTGGGGAGGATGTCGGAGTAGGAGAATGTTGGAGTGGGAGAATGTTGGAGTGGGAGAATGTTGGAGTGGGAGAATGTTGGAGTGGGAGAATGTTGGAATGGGAGAATGTTGGAATGGGAGAATGTTTGAGTAGGAGAATGTTGGAATGGGAGAATGTTGGAGTGGGAGAATGTTGGAGTGGGAGAATGTTGGAATGGGAGAATGTTGGAATGGGAGAATATTGGAGTGGGAGAATGTTGGAGTGGGAGAATGTTGGAGTGGGAGAATATTGGAGTGGGAGAATGTTGGAGTGGGAGAATGTTGGAATGGGAGAATGTTGGAATGGGAGAATGTTGGAATGGGAGAATGTTGGAATGGGAGAATGTTGGAGTGGGAGAATGTTGGATGGGAGAATGTTGGAGTAGGAGAATGTCGGAGTAGGATAATGTTGGAATGGGAGAATGTTGGAGTGGGAGAATGTTGGAATGGGAGAATGTTGGAGTGGGAGAATGTTGGAGTGGGAGAATGTTGGAGTGGGAGAATGTTGGATGGGAGAATGTTGGAGTAGGAGAATGTCGGAGTAGGATAATGTTGGAATGGGAGAATGTTGGAGTGGGAGAATGTTGGAATGGGAGAATGTTGGAATGGGAGAATGTTGGAGTGGGAGAATGTTGGAGTAGGATAATGTCGGGTAGGAGAATGTTGGAATGGGAGAATGTTGGAATGGGAGAATGTTGGAATGAGAGAATGTTGGAATGGGAGAATGTTGGAGTGGGAGAATGTTGGAATGGGAGAATGTTGGAGTGGGAGAATGTTGGAGTGGGAGAATGTTGGAGTGGGAGAATGTTGGAGTGGGAGAATGTTGGAATGGGAGAATGTTGGAGTGGGAGAATGTTGGAGTGGGAGAATGTTGGATGGGAGAATGTTGGAGTAGGAGAATGTCGGAGTAGGATAATGTTGGAATGGGAGAATGTTGGAGTGGGAGAATGTTGGAATGGGAGAATGTTGGAGTGGGAGAATGTTGGAGTGGGAGAATGTTGGATGGGAGAATGTTGGAGTAGGAGAATGTCGGAGTAGGATAATGTTGGAATGGGAGAATGTTGGAGTGGGAGAATGTTGGAATGGGAGAATGTTGGAATGGGAGAATGTTGGAGTGGGAGAATGTTGGAGTAGGATAATGTCGGGTAGGAGAATGTTGGAATGGGAGAATGTTGGAATGGGAGAATGTTGGAATGAGAGAATGTTGGAATGGGAGAATGTTGGAGTGGGAGAATGTTGGAATGGGAGAATGTTGGAGTGGGAGAATGTTGGAGTGGGAGAATGTTGGAGTGGGAGAATGTTGGAGTGGGAGAATGTTGGAATGGGAGAATGTTTGAGTAGGAGAATGTTGGAGTGGGAGAATGTTGGAGTGGGAGAATGTTGGAGTGGGAGAATGTTGGAATGGGAGAATGTTGGAATGGGAGAATGTTGGAGTGGGAGAATGTTGGAGTGGGAGAATGTTGGAATGGGAGAATGTTGGAATGGGAGAATGTTGGAGTGGGAGAATGTTGGAATGGGAGAATGTTGGAGTGGGAGAATGTTGGAATGGGAGAATGTTGGAATGGGAGAATGTTTGAGTAGGAGAATGTTGGAATGGGAGAATGTTTGAGTAGGAGAATGTTGGAGTGGGAGAATGTTGGAATGGGAGAATGTTGGAATGGGAGAATATTGGAGTGGGAGAATGTTGGAGTGGGAGAATGTTGGAGTGGGAGAATATTGGAGTGGGAGAATGTTGGAGTGGGAGAATGTTGGAATGGGAGAATGTTGGAATGGAGAATGTTGGAATGGGAGAATGTTGGAATGGGAGAATGTTGGAGTGGGAGAATGTTGGAGTGGGAGAATGTTGGATGGGAGAATGTTGGAGTAGGAGAATGTCGGAGTAGGATAATGTTGGAATGGGAGAATGTTGGAGTGGGAGAATGTTGGAATGGGAGAATGTTGGAATGGGAGAATGTTGGAGTGGGAGAATGTTGGAGTAGGATAATGTCGGGTAGGAGAATGTTGGAGTGGGAGAATGTTGGAATGGGAGAATGTTGGAGTGGGAGAATGTTGGAGTGGGAGAATGTTGGAGTGGGAGAATGTGAAAATTGCATGATTTGTAAAATGGGAAGAATGAATCAGGGGAAAGCTATATACAATAAAAGCATAAGCCTATAGTAGGCAGTGAGTGGCACCCGTGAATACTTCTGCTTCTTTCGTGTTAAAGACAACAGAAATCAAACAAAATTACATCGGGAAAAAGCCGCTGGAAAACGGCAGAAAGGCCGTTTATTAAGAAAGAAAAAGGAAGGGGCGGAGAGAGGGACTCGAATGCCAGTCAGGATCCCCGCCCAGACCACCCACCGGTTCCGCAGACACCAGCAGCCAAATGATTATATATTTTCTCCTTGTAAAAATAATAACAGGCAAGATCAGGTCTATACTAGCCGGGATCGGGATGTAGGGGGGGGGGGGCAGTCAGTGTTTAGCCTCCCGCAAAGTTGTGTATGGTTTTTTTACTCTTAGCAACAAATCAATTCACTATATATTTCGCCCCGCGAATCTTCATCTTGCTGCGATTTCGCATTTAAGCATGGTTCAGGCGGTTTTTGACTGCTGTTGTTACACGGGTAGATTCGAGTTCGGGTTCACTGGTTGAACACACAGCCTCTCTGCTGTTCACTATAGTGGATACTGTTTTCACAACACTATAGTGGCTTCTGCATAGGTGGTATAACAGCTTCACACTTCAATGCGCTGTGAAAATATCGGAAAAAGTTGACTGTGTTTTAAGATTTCAAGGATTACACGGGCTTCGTTTCTATGGGATAATCTTAATTAGTAGTTGGATGTGAAAATCTTCTTTTGGCCGAGGCAAATAAAGAAAGGAAATGCAATAGTTATACTTCTACCCTAACCCGCCCCTCCTACAGCTCTCCCCCATTCATATCCGCCCTTCATCAGACGCCAACAGCGCAAAATCCGCCCCCCTTCTACAGTCGCGAACAGCACAACATCCGCCCCTTCTACAGTCACCAACAGCACAACATCCGCCCCTTCTACAGTCACCAACAGCACAACATCCGCCCCCTTCTACAGTCGCCAACAGCACAACATCCGCCCCCTTCTACAGTCGCCAGCAGCACAACATCCGCCCCCTTCTACAGTCGCGAACAGCACAACATCCGCCCCTTCTACAGTCGCCATCCACTCTCTTAAATCGCCCCAAAGTGGAGCTATTTGAGAACTCTCCAATAAGAGCAGAATATCGACTCACCTCTCTTTATAATACGGGAACCGATTCATAATGAACTCGCAGATGCCGCTAAGAGTCAGCTTCCTGGTTGCCGACTGCAGAATCGCCATGGTGATGAGGGCGATGTAGCTGTAGGGCGGTTTCACGTGGTGGCTTCGCTTCTTGCTGGCTGAGCCGCCGCCGCCGCCGTTTCCGGCCGTCGAAGCCGCCGCCGACGCCGCGACAACCTGTTCGTCGCTGTCATGCTCGGCACTCCTCCCAGCGGCCGCGTTGGAAACTCCAGGAAGATCGAGATCATCGTCGGTCTCTCGCTGACCAGCCCCGTAGTCAGCGTCGTCGTATTCAATGCAGTCGTCATCGAAGTCATCGTCAGTAGGCTCCATGTCCATCACGGCGGCGGAGGCGGTGGATGGCTGCTGACCGATGGCGGCGATTGGGGAGAACATGGGAACTGAGGTGCCAATGGAAGGTTGTGTCTCTCTCTCGAGATGGAAATCTGCTCCGGTATTTTTGGGAGGGATTTGGAATTATGAAAATTTTCCCAATAAGGGGAAAACTGACGCGCGACTTGGGGTGGTGTAGGGGGATGGCGGGGAGCTCTGGGATTGGATCCCCTACTGGGGTGGCGGTCGCGTCCGCCCATTGGAGCTGCGGGAAGTTTTCTGTTGCTGGGATATTCTACGGGAGAGTGAGTGAAGTTCGTACGGCGATTTTAGGGGATTGTGGATAGGCAGAAAAAATGGAAAATATTTATTCAAATTAGGGGACCGCACGATTTTTTGACAAGTTTGAACAGGAGAAATCATCAGTGCTGACTTTAAGCGGTGCTGTCTGTGAGCAATTGTCTACTGTCTATGAGCGGTGCTGTCTATGAGCGGTGCTGTCTATGAGCGGTGCTGTCTATGAGCGGTGCTGTCTATGAGCGGTGCTGTTTATGAGCGGTGCTGTCTATGAGCGGTACTGTCTATGAGCGGTGCTGTCTATGAGCGGTGCTGTCTATGAGCGGTGCTGTCTATGAGCGGTGCTGTCTATGAGCGGTTCTGTCTATGAGCGGTGCTGTTTATGAGCGGTGCTGTCTATGAGCGGTGCTGTCTATGAGCGGTGCTGTCTATGAGCGGTGCTGTCTATGAGCGGTGCTGTTCATGAGCGGTGCTGTCTATGAGCGGTACTGTCTATGAGCGGTGCTGTCTATGAGCGGTGCTGTTTATGAGCGGTGCTGTCTATGAGCGGTGCTGTTTATGAGCGGTGCTGTCTATGAGCGGTACTGTCTATGAGCGGTGCTGTCTATGAGCGGTACTGTCTATGAGCGGTGCTGTCTATGAGCGGTGCTGTTTATGAGCGGTGCTGTCTATGAGCGGTACTGTCTATGAGCGGTGCTGTCTATGAGCGGTGCTGTCTATGAGCGGTGCTGTCTATGAGCGGTTCTGTCTATGAGCGGTGCTGTTTATGAGCGGTGCTGTCTATGAGCGGTGCTGTCTATGAGCGGTGCTGTTTATGAGCGGTGCTGTCTATGAGCGGTGCTGTCTATGAGCGGTGCTGTCTATGAGCGGTACTGTCTATGAGCGGTGCTGTCTATGAGCGGTGCTGTCTATGAGCGGTGCTGTCTATGAGCGGTGCTGTCTATGAGCGGTGCTGTTTATGAGCGGTGCTGTCTATGAGCGGTACTGTCTATGAGCGGTGCTGTCTATGAGCGGTACTGTCTATGAGCGGTGCTGTCTATGAGCGGTGCTGTTTATGAGCGGTGCTGTTTATGAGCGGTGCTGTCTATGAGCGGTGCTGTCTATGAGCGGTGCTGTTTATGAGCGGTGCTGTCTATGAGCGGTACTGTCTATGAGCGGTGCTGTCTATGAGCGGTACTGTCTATGAGCGGTGCTGTCTATGAGCGGTGCTGTCTATGAGCGGTGCTGTTTATGAGCGGTGCTGTCTATGAGCGGTGCTGTCTATGAGCGGTGCTGTCTATGAGCGGTACTGTCTATGAGCGGTGCTGTCTATGAGCGGTGCTGTCTATGAGCGGTGCTGTCTATGAGCGGTGCTGTCTATGAGCGGTGCTGTTTATGAGCGGTGCTGTCTATGAGCGGTACTGTCTATGAGCGGTGCTGTCTATGAGCGGTACTGTCTATGAGCGGTGCTGTCTATGAGCGGTGCTGTTTATGAGCGGTGCTGTTTATGAGCGGTGCTGTCTATGAGCGGTGCTGTCTATGAGCGGTGCTGTTTATGAGCGGTGCTGTCTATGAGCGGTACTGTCTATGAGCGGTGCTGTCTATGAGCGGTACTGTCTATGAGCGGTGCTGTCTATGAGCGGTGCTGTTTATGAGCGGTGCTGTTTATGAGCGGTGCTGTCTATGAGCGGTACTGTCTATGAGCGGTGCTGTCTATGAGCGGTGCTGTTTATGAGCGGTGCTGTCTATGAGCGGTGCTGTTTATGAGCGGTGCTGTCTATGAGCGGTACTGTCTATGAGCGGCGCTGTCTATGAGCGGTGCTGTCTATGATTGACAGAGCAGCTCAGCAGCAAACAGTCCTGACTCTCTCGCCACACGAGTCGCGACCCCTGGTTTCCGCGTGCGGCGGATTTTCGTTCGTAGCACAAGCATAAAATGCCTATGGATACAAACAGCTTAACTATGCTTTCTGTTTTTGTTTACTTATTATGAGAAATTATAAATCCCAGAAAATTTAAGTCCACAATCTGTGCCCACAAAAGAGCCTGCAGGCTGCAGCTATGTTTATATCCGAAATTCAAAGACTTGCGAAGGCGTTACACACAGGATTTGCTTTTCACCCAAAGGTGTTTTTAGATTTAGCCGGCATTTATCAATAAGCGTTGCTATCCCGCTTAGCAACCAAATTTAAACCAACAAACCTTTATACAGATTTAGGGCCCCCGCGCCCCCCGGTTGGTGGGAATCTGCGCAGAAGGCCCGACTGAGCCCGTAAATATCCCAACCGAATTATTGAAATCGCTTTGATTTGATTGCAAACATATTTCATTTTGGGGATGTTGGGGATGGGTAGTTATTCCTATAATAGGCTCGTGTGTATTAGCTATAGGGGAATTTTATTATCCTTTGTATAAGTAGATCGACACAGGAGCTTTGGTAGGCAGATTGTGCAAATAAAGTGTTGGTCGGCCATAGGAAACTGCGTAGTGTGTTGTGGCGAAATATCCAATTTTATCAACAATATTTGTTTGATAGCCGGGACATACGTCTCCTAAATATATAGATTTCGAATCTCTATTGCAATTAGTTACTAGCCTTCAGCTAAAGCCCAAAGACTTTTGGAGTTGTCCTTGAAGAAAGTAACTTCATTGATAAGATATTTAGTCTTATAGAAGTCATATACAACTCGTATTATATAGACATAAATCTTACATTGATTTCCCAGAAAGCTGTTTCAATATGTTTGCAGTGCGCTCATATATTATATACTTGCAGACAAACTCAAGATTCAGAGTTTGTGTGAGTTATGGTGCAGAGATAACCGCATTGGAGCAGCTGTCGAGTTCACTTCATGCTTCATCAAGCTTTTAGTTTGAGTTGTGCATGCGTTGTGGGTAACGAATTGTGTATAGGGGATTTGAGTTCTTGTAAGAAGTTGCAGTGTATGATTGGGTCAGAGAGAGTGAGATTAGGTCAGAGAGTGAGACGGATAGTGAGATTGGGTCAGAGAGTGAGACGGATAGTGAGATTGGGTCAGAGAGAGTGAGACGGATAATGGGATTGGGTCAGAGAGAGTGAGATTGGGTCAGAGAGAGTGAGATTGGGTCAGAGAGAGTGAGATTGGGTCAGAGAGAGTGAGATTGGGTCAGAGAGAGTGAGATTGGGTCAGAGAGAGTGAGATTGGGTCAGAGAGAGTGAGACGGATAGTGAGATTGGGTCAGAGAGAGTGAGACGGATAGTGAGATTGGGTCAGAGAGAGTGAGACGGATAGTGAGATTGGGTCAGAGAGAGTGAGACGGATAGTGAGATTGGGTCAGAGAGAGTGAGACGGATAGTGAGATTGGGTCAGAGAGAGTGAGACGGATAGTGGGATTGGGTCAGAGAGAGTGAGACGGAGAGTGGGATTGGGTCAGAGAGAGTGAGACGGAGAGTGAGATTGGGTCAGAGAGAGTGAGACGGAGAGTGGGATTGGGTCAGAGAGAGTGAGATTGGGTCAGAGAGAGTGAGATTGGGTCAGACAGAGTGAGATTGGGTCAGAGAGAGTGAGATTGGGTCAGAGAGAGTGAGATTGGGTCAGAGAGAGTGAGATTGGGTCAGAGAGAGTGAGACGGATAGTGAGATTGGGTCAGAGAGAGTGAGACGGATAGTGAGATTGGGTCAGAGAGAGTGAGACGGATAGTGGGATTGGGTCAGAGAGAGTGAGACGGAGAGTGGGATTGGGTCAGAGAGAGTGAGACGGAGAGTGAGATTGGGTCAGAGAGAGTGAGACGGAGAGTGGGATTGGGTCAGAGAGAGTGAGATTGGGTCAGAGAGAGTGAGATTGGGTCAGACAGAGTGAGATTGGGTCAGAGAGAGTGAGATTGGGTCAGAGAGAGTGAGATTGGGTCAGAGAGAGTGAGATTGGGTCAGAGAGTGAGAGTGAGATGAGACTGCATTGGATAAAAAGTATACTTGTAGCACTCGTGTTAAACCTGGTCACTTGTGCACTGATTTTCCTCCAACTGTTTCACACAGTGCATGCGGGCAAACTGCAGACTTCAATGTGTGTTAGCGGCCTGGTCAAACACAACATGCACACACCGCTCACTTGGTGTCATGAATGACTTGAAGCGCTAAATTACTAAAACTCTACAAGATTGTGCAGAAAGTATTGAAATATAGCAGTTGTATCCAGGACACTATATCTGTGGCTGTTCCACGTGCCAGCAGCTGGGTATATCAGTAGCAGTCAAGTATTCAGAATATTTGCTTCATAAATATACCGCAAATGGTTTGAAGAGATATTACATTTAAGAAGGTGTCACAATCGGTTGAATTCGCTCAGTGCCCGAATACTCACTCAGCTGTCAGCTACGGACTGAGCAAATAAGTAGTGGCATTTGTGCCGAGGCGCGCCAAAGCAGAAGAGAAAGAATTAGATTGGCACTTTGTTATGTAGAGACTTACATTGTTTGCCTGCAGCAGAAATGCTTACATTATGAACTGAAAGTGGCAATACAATTCCGTGTTTGATCTGTTCCAGCAACTGTTTGCCAACATTTTGCAGTTGCAGAGGAAATGTTGCTATTAGGCTCGGGTGCAGGTGGCAAATACCAATTTGTCAGATTTGTCAGAGGACTGAGGACGCGAGGGGGGAACAATTGGGAAAATTGTCATTTCTATTGCGAGTTTGACATTATTTCACATCTATTTATCTGCATTGCTGCGGTAATATGCTGAAAATATGTTTACTGATAAAATAGACAGGTTATAGTCAATATTAGCGAGAATTTCCTGATAACTGAAAGATTTATAATTGTCTCAGGTCCCAGATCTCTCAGATCCCAGATCTCTCAGATCCCAGATCTCTCAGATCCCAGATCTCTCAGATCCCAGATCTCTCAGATCCCAGATCTCTCAGATTCCAGATCTCTCAGATCCCAGATCTCTCAGATCCCAGATCTCTCAGATCCCAGATCTCTCAGATCCCAGATCTCTCAGATCCCAGATCTCTCAGATTCCAGATCTCACAGATAGATCCCAGATCTCTCAGATCCCAGATCTCTCAGATCCCAGATCTCTCAGATCCCAGATCTCTCAGATCCCAGATCTCTCAGATCCCAGATCTCTCAGATCCCAGATCTCTCAGATCCCAGATCTCTCAGATTCCAGATCTCTCAGATCCCAGATCTCTCAGATCCCAGATCTCTCAGATCCCAGATCTCTCAGATCCCAGATCTCTCAGATCCCAGATCTCTCAGATCCCAGATCTCTCAGATCCCAGATCTCTCAGATCCCAGATCTCTCAGATCCCAGATCTCTCAGATCCCAGATCTCTCAGATCCCAGATCTCTCATATCCCAGATCTCTCAGATCCCAGATCTCTCAGATCCCAGATCTCTCAGATCCCAGATCTCTCAGATCCCAGATCTCTCAGATCCCAGATCTCTCAGATCCCAGATCTCTCAGATCCCAGATCTCTCAGATCCCAGATCTCTCAGATCCCAGATCTCTCAGATCCCAGATCTCTCAGATCCCAGATCTCTCAGATCCCAGATCTCTCAGATCCCAGATCTCTCAGATCCCAGATCTCTCAGATCCCAGATCTCTCAGATCCCAGATCTCTCAGATCCCAGATCTCTCAGATCCCAGATCTCTCAGATCCCAGATCTCTCAGATCCCAGATCTCTCAGATCCCAGATCTCTCAGATCCCAGATCTCTCAGATCCCAGATCTCTCAGATCCCAGATCTCTCAGATCCCAGATCTCTCAGATCCCAGATCTCTCAGATCCCAGATCTCTCATATCCCAGATCTCTCAGATCCCAGATCTCTCAGATCCCAGATCTCTCAGATCCCAGATCTCTCAGATCCCAGATCTCTCAGATCCCAGATCTCTCAGATCCCAGATCTCTCAGATCCCAGATCTCTCAGACATTATTCACATAAATCGCTCACTAGCAATTCCAAGGTAGTGTCACGGTGTTTAAAATACCATAAAAAAGTTAAATAAAATGTTAAACACGCACGCATACGCCACATACAAATGTTTAATTAAAATAAAACGGAAAAAATACAACTATATAGACAAGAACTGCCAAGTTATGCGACCCCATGCACCTATAGGCTAACAATGTGCTAACTGTGATTTCCTACAATGATAAATGAATTACTGTTATGTGCAGTTTCAACACTTTATCTATATTATAACTGGGATGAATATGATATAGGAAACCCAGGATTGAAGGGCGATATTATTTACACAAACAGTCAGCTTGCAACGCACTAAAACACAAAGTGTGAAAAAGATGTTTCAAAAACACCGACACAGGACATTGTTTGCACAAAGCCTTACACGAGTGGAGCTTTCAAGGGTCTTTATTATAGTTTGAAACTAGTCAGGGTAATATTAGAAGAGGGTCTTTGTCGGTCCGGCTGTGCTTGTTATTAGAAGTTTTGCGCAATGGTGACACAGCATTGGGATGTGCCCCTTGCTTGAAGAATTCAGTCCTTTATGCGGTCTTTAAATCTCTTTAATCACTTTAGTTATGGATAGTATCGCCAAACCAGTCTATTTGTTTGTTGAAATTGCTCAAAGCAAATTGATTTGACGTGAATATGAATATTATTATCAGCTTCATTGTTGACTAAACAATGTTGAGTTGACAGGCGTAAAAACAGGATAAGAGCAAGATAGGTGACTCATACCTGGATATTGGACACCTTACACACCATTAAGGACAGCGCTGTATCCAAGGTCTTTTGCAGTCATCTTGATTTGGTAAGACAGAACTGACTTGACAAAAATTCATGAGATGCTGCGCCTCCTTCATACTTCTAGATTGTATACCTTTTTAGCATAAATTGTCACAGGTTAAAAGATTCTACGAGATATCAGATCCCACCCAGATTCAAGATCACATGATTCCACATGTTCTTCAGCATCCAAAAACTACAGTCCCAAATCACACAGTCCCAAATCCCCAAAATCCCAAATCCCCAAAATCTCAAATCACCAAAATCCCAAATGCCCAAAATCCCAAATCCCCAAAATCTCAAATCCCCAAAATCCCAAATGCCCAAAATCCCAAATGCCCAAAATCCCAAATCCCCAAAATCCCAAATCCCACAATCCCAAACCCTACAATCCCAAATCCCATATTCTACAGACCTGATTCCCAATGACAATATATAGGATTAGAGAACAGTGGGATCCTGGGATTAGAGAAGAGTGGGATCTAGGATTAGAGAACAGTGGGATCCTGGGATTAGAGAAGAGTGGGATCTGGGATTAGAGAACAGTGGGATCCTGAGATTATAGAACCATGGGATGTGGGATTATAGAACCGTGGGATCTGGGATTAGAGAACAGTGGGATCTGGGATTAGAGAACAGTGGGATCCTGGGATTAGAGAACAGTGGGATCCTGGGATTAGAGAACCGAGATCCAAGATCCAAACTCCATATAATCTTCATCCGCAATGCCTCTCCCGCTTCCCCCCTCTCGATTACGCATTCACAGCGCGTGTGAGACAATTATCCCATCCAGTCAGTTGGCATTCGGACAGGCCAAACTCAAAAATTTCTTGTCCACTCAAAGATGTCACACAGTGGGCGTCTTAATGCTGTACACATCTGGAGCTGGTGGGAGGGGTGGCCGGTAGACCACACACGATGATGTCGGAGTTTGACACCTCTGCGCAGTATTTTAATGTTTAGGCCTTGATGACAGGAAAAATGACGATTCCACGGTAGGCTCCTCTCCAAGCAAATCCTAGCTGTGTTGATGCTGGGACAACTTTTTGTGTGCGTCTTTGCTGCCTTCTTTGTGCCTTGCCTGGCCATTTGAAGGAGCGGACAAAACTTGGCAGGGGGGGGTCTCTGATGAGCGACTGCAGAATGCAGGCCGGCCGCCACCTATCAAACATTAATGTTTAACGCTTCGCAAAAACTGTGATGATGCCCTATAGCCCCCCTCCCCGTGTGTCAATTAGAGCGGGCCACAACAGTGAGTGGGGCAGAAAAAATAGGTGTAAGAGTGAAGCTGGCTCGTAGTAATGCGTTAAAAATGGCCACTTCGTTTGCAACACACGCGCCCCCCTCCTTCCCTAACTCGCCAGCTCCCCCGTGAAGCTGTGTCCCAGTCTGGCATGGCACGTTGTTGATGAAGGAGAGAGAGAAATGATGATGACGGAGAGGGGATGCTGGGGGGCAGGGCCAGACTGTGTGTGTGTGTGTGTGTGTGTGTTTAGAGCTCTGGCGCCAGTCTGTCTGGGGGGGAGCCTGCAGTTTCACAACTTCATCCTTCTTCCGCGTCCCCTCCTCCCCACTATTTTTCCTGAATGGAAAAACAAGGAAGCGAAAGCGGAGAATCCAGCGCTTGAATCTGCCTTTCATTCTGTCAGTCCTGCAGGGGCTGCAGAGTTTGCAAAAAAGCTTCAAGCAGACGGACCCGCTGCGATGGAAAAAACTGGGGAAGCCATCGCGTTTGGGTGTGAAGAAGAAATCTGCTGCTGCTGCTGGACTTCTTCTGGCGCTGCAGCGCAACTGCCAACTATTGATTTGGGATTGCAGGATCCGGGATTCAGATCTGGGATATGGAACTTGAGATCTGGGATTTGAGATCTGGGATTTGAGATCTGGAATTTGAGATCTGGGATTTGAGATCTGGGATTTGAGATCTGGGATTTGAGATCTGGGATTTGAGATCTGGTACTTGAGATCTGGAATTTTAGATCTAGGATTTGAGATCTTGGATTTGAGATCTTGGATTTGAGATCTGGGATATGGAACTTGAGATCTGGGATTTGAGATCTGGGATTTAAGATCTGGGATTTGAGATCTAGGATTTGAGATCTAGGATTTGAGATCTGGGATTTGAGATCTGGGATTTGAGATCTGGGATTTGAGATCTGGATTTGAGATCTGGGATTTGAGATCTGGGATTTGAAATCTAGGATTTGAGATCTTGGATTTGAGATCTGGGATTTGAGATCTTGGATTTGAGATCTTGGATTTGAGATCTGGGATTTGAGATCTGGGATTTGAGATCTGGGATTTGAGATCTTGGATTTGAGATCTGTGATTTGAGATCTGGGATTTGAGATCTGGGATTTGAGATCTTGGATTTGAGATCTGTGATTTGAGATCTGGGATTTGAGATCTGGGATTTGAGATCTGGGATTTGAGATCTGAAATTTGAGGATGGGATCTGAGATTAGCGAATATTTGAATCTGGGATTTGAGATCTGAAATTTGAGGATGGGATCTGAGATTAGCGAATATTTGAATCTGGGATTAGTGGATCGTAAAATTTCATACTAGAGAACCGTGGGATCTGGGATTGGTGGATCAAGGCACCTGAAGACTTGGGCCTTAGTTGTCTAGCAAAGTAAAGAGTTCTGAGATATTATTGTGTCAATCACAGCAGCCTTATTTGACAAGCTACATGTAGTCAAAAAATTCTCAAGCACCCAAGCATTAAGCTGAGTCCCGAATACAGGCACTTGACTTAGAATAGGAAATACAGTCTATGAGGCCCCTACAGCATTGTTTCTGCTCTTCTAGAAGAAAGTTAGCAGAAGATGATATCCCTTCTGTGGGCCAATGCAGCAGACTGCAGTTCTGAAGAAATATTTAACTTCTTTGTCTCCCAGCATCGCGATAAAAAGCTGGATAGAGACAGACAATGGTGGCATTTCTGGGAACCCGCGGGGGTGGAACTGCCAAATAGACAGATGAGAGGCTATTGAAACGTTTTTCAACTCTCCCCCATTAGCTAGCAAACTCATTTTCACTCACTCTCTCTCTCATTGGCATTCTCTCCCCCACCCTTTGTCCACTTAATATTGTCAATTGAGTCCTATGAGTCTTTTAGTTTTTAGCCAAGCAAATGCATTTTATAGACGCTTAATCAGCATTTCAGCGAAAGCAGTTGTGCAGCCCCTTTTTTTATTCCCAGTTTTTGGCACATTGTAGACATTGATTTGCAAAAAGAGTTGCCTCTTAAGGGGGCCGGTTTTCAGCGACTTTTGGAATCCGTGCCATTCTCTTCTGCAACAAAAGAATTTTCTTCAGCGGGCGAACTCATTTTTTACTGCCAATCGAAATTTTAGCCTGCAGTGTTTTAATGGTCTGGGGCTTGGCTTGCTATGGACTCTGGCCAAGGACTGCTGCAGGTGACAATTGGACTGAAAATTGCTATAAATTTTTACGTTTGGACTCGAAGTGCCACGATTACGATAATGAGGCGTTACAGAGGCAGCTGACTTTAGATCGATTGGGCGGCGCTTGGTGCATGGCGCTTAGCTCTGAGTGGCGCTTAGCTCGGAGTGACGCTTAGCTCTAAGTGGCGCTTAGCTTTAATGGCGCTTAGCTTTAATGGCGCTTAGCTTTAATGGCGCTTAGCTCTAAGTGGCGCTTAGCTCTGAGTGGCGCTTAGCTCTTGGGTGCATGGTGGTTAGCTTATGGGTGCATGGCGCTTAGCTTATGGGTGCATGGCGCTTAGCTCTTGGGTGCATGGCGCTTAGCTTAGAGCTTAGCTTAGGACTTAAGCTTAACTTTAATCACTTTCATGTCAGCGAAAATCAGAGAAATGCTCTTGTATTCCACGAGTCTTCCAGAACGCCAGTCCAGAATCCATTCAGAAGTCCATGATAACGAATTTGACTAGCATCTATTCAGCCATCTATTTGCACAAGCACTTTGTTGCAAATTTGAATCCCCAATCAGGCGCTAAAAATTTCACCCTGGACTGCATTTTTTCTTAACAAACAAATGGCGCATTATTAGAGTTTTTGTTAAAGCGCTGGCAGAAAAAGTTTGATCAGAAAAAAAAGAGAGAATTCAAATTTCTGCCCCCGCACAGAGTCTTCAGCTGATGCCAAGCAGCCGCTGAAAGGCTGGAAAAGTCTCTTTTGTCTGCAATTTAGAAGCCGCGATCAATTAAAACTTCGCAATTACCGATGCAATTCGTTTTCGCCTATGGCAGAGCAAAAGAGACAGCAAGTTTGAAGGCGGCGGCAAATCTTCTAAATAGTTGGCATAATTAACTAAAAGCTGCGTCAAATTTGTAGCTAAAAATTCTGTTGCCCTGTTTTAACGGCGCAGATTTGCCAAATTAGTGAGGAGATTTTTTTTCTGCGAAACCTGACAGTTAAAACTGGGTTCGCCCACTCATTTCGGGAGAGAAAGGGATTCTTGCTAAAGCTGAAACTCTGTGTTGAGTTCGGGTTGCGGACTGGGTGCATCAAAAATTGACTCTTAAAATTTTATTTACAACAACTTCGAGTATTTTTAGTGCGACAAGCAAATTGCACTACTGCTCTAATTGGGAATAGCAGTAGTGTGATAGAGATTTGTAAGAAAAGTTCAACAAACGGGTATGTTAGGCACTTTTAAGGCAGGGATTAATTGGCGCAAACATTGAAAACTTGATGCTATTTAACAGCTTCTTGATTTAAATGAATAAGAAATCAAGTTGTCAGGGTCTTAAATCGGGTGTCAGGGTCTTGAATCGGGTGTCAGGGTCTTGAATAGGGTGTCAGGGTCTTAAATCGGGTGTCAGGGTCTTAAATCGAGTGTCAAGGTCCTAATTCGGGTGTCAGGGTGTTGAATCGGGTGTCAAGGTCTTGAATCGGAGTGTCATGGCCTTAAATCGGGTGTCAGGATTTGAAATCGGGTGTCAGGGTCTTGAATCGGGTGTCAGGGTCTTAATTGGGGTGTCAGGGTCTTTAATCGGGTGTCAGGGTCTTAAATCGGGTGTCAGGGTCTTAAATCGGGTGTCAGGGTCTTTAATCGGGTGTCAGGGTCTTAAATCGGGTGTCAGGGTCTTAAATCGGGTGTCAGGGTCTTAATTGGGGTGTCAGGGTCTTAAATCGGGTGTCAGGGTCTTAAATCGGGTGTCAGGGTCTTAATTGGGGTGTCAGGGTCTTAAATCGGGTGTCAGGGTCTTAAATCGGGTGTCAGGGTCTTAAATCGGGTGTCAGGGTCTTAATTGGGGTGTCAGGGTCTTAAATCGGGTGTCAGGGTCTTAAATCGGGTGTCAGGGTCTTAAATCGGGTGTCAGGGTTTGAATCAGTTTGCAATAGATTGAATTTTTAGGCTTACGAGCAACAAACAAACTATTAGAATAGGAATGCATTAGATTGTTCACAATATACTGTAAATAGTACTAACAGTAGTCTAAATAGCCAAATCAATCATAAGCACCATTATTGAGCAGAAACATTAGGCTGCAAATCAGAACTGGTCATTATCATCATTCTTTACTTGCTTGAAAATCGTCATTCTCAATCGTAGTCAAATCAACTAGGCTCTCATAGATTGGAGCGCCGCTCATTGTGAAATAGTAGGATCCCACACCGCTGCTGCTGGCGCCGCCGTTGGCGCCTCTGGTGGCCCCGCCGACTTGAGACGCGCCGTCGATACACGACGGCTGTAGATAGGTCTCCAGACTAGACGATTGATTGGTCGCGGAGCTCGGCGAGAATAGCAGACAGCTCTGAGGCTGGGGAGTCGGGGGAAGAGTCAGGGAGCAGCGGAGTCTCTGCAGTTGCCAGCGCTGCTCGTGCACCAGGGCCTCCATCACCAGTGACCGCCTGTGAAGCTTCCTGCCGGGAGGGAGGGCGAAAGAGCAATAGGGATAACATGTGTCCATAGTCAGACTGTCACTCACTCCTGGTCTAGACTGTCACTCTTCACCTAGGCTGTCACTCTTCACTTAGACTGTTGCTCTTCACCTAGACTGTCACTCTTCGCCTAGACTGTCACTCTTCACCTAGACTGTCACTCTTCACCTAGACTGTCACTCTTCACCTAGACTGTCACTCTTCACCTAGACTGTCACTCTTCACCTAGACTGTCACTCTTCACCTAGACTGTCACTCTTCACCTAGACTGTCACTCTTCACCTAGACTGTCACTCCCCCATAGACTGTCACTGCTGCTCTAGATTGTCACTCTTCGCCTAGACTGTCACTCTTCGCCTAGACTGTCGCTCTTCACCTAGACTGTCGCTCTTCGCCTAGACTGTCACTCTTGACCTAGACTGTCGCTCTTCAACTAGACTGTCACTCTTCGCCTAGACTGTCGCTCTTCAACTGGACTGTCGCTCTTCAACTGGACTGTCGCTCTTCAACTAGACTGTCACTCTTCACCTAGACTGTCGCTCTTCATCTAGACTGTCGCTCTTCACCTAGACTGTCGCTCTTCATCTAGACTGTCACTCTTCACCTAGACTGTCGCTCTTCATCTAGACTGTCGCTCTTCACCTAGACTGTCGCTCTTCATCTAGACTGTCGCTCCCTGTCACTCCCTCACTTCCCTAGACTAAGGCTTTCACTCCTGGTCTAGACTGTCACTCCCACCTTAAACTGTCACTCTTTCCCTAGACTGTCCATTCTCTTAAAAACTGTCACTCCTACTCTAGAGTGTCACTCCTCCCCTAGACTGTCACTCCTGCCCTAAACTGTCATTCCTGCCACAAACTGTCACTCCTCCCTAAGACTGTCACTGCTGCTCTAGACTGTCACTCCTCTTTCACTTTTCCCTGAGACTAGACTTCCAGTTTACATGCGCAAGCAGTTGAACAAACCTGTCTCGTTTATTGTATCTCCAGCGCAACAGCAAGAAACAGCCAACGCCTACTAGGAGCAGAACAATCAAAGAAGTAGTTGTTGGCACTGAAATAAAAGAATAACAAGATAAACTATATACACTATTGCAAGTAACTCATTAGTTAGCTAGTGTGCACCAAGATGAAAAATCTGTTCTGAAAAAAGGCTAAATAAAATGGCCCCAACCATACGGTGAGCAGGCAGTGTTCACGGCGCGAGTTGAGCAAGCGGAATAAATTAAATAATAGACCAATTACGTAACCTAATACAGGTAAAAAATGGGCCACCCGCGGCTTTGAGTAGAATAGACTTAGACAAGGTGCTCGGACTCAAATGCGCTATAGTGTATGTATGATTGCATTGACCCCAAGGGTTTTAACTGAGGTCAGCGTGGGTCGGGTCAAAGCTGTCGGGCTCTCGACTCGATTTTATATAACAAAACTTTTCGAAAAGCATGTTTCAAAATAATATCCTCAGGAGCTACAAAGGTAAAGCGCTGAGTCTGTCTCTAGTAAAGCCATCCACAACTTTCTTTCTCTACAAGGCGGCTTATGGCAACGCAAATGTTGGCTCAGGGCGATGTTTTCTTTTCTAAGAAAACATGCGAGACTATGCGGTATTACGTAATGCAGGTTTTTTCTTTAAAGAAGCCGGCAAAAAATTATAGATATTACGAAGCAGGCTAACAAGATTCATTGAGCGTTATACGAGTATCAGTGAATAAAGAACATTGGAGTATGCTTGTGCACTGTGGTGGGAGAGGGAGGGGAGAGGAGGGGAGAGGAGGGGATAGAAGAGGAGAGAAGAGGAGAGAAGAGGGTAATGATATGACAGAAGGGAGAGAAGAAGATGCAAAAAGGGGACGAGAGAAGCAGAGGGCAGACGGTGAGAGGGAGGGAGAGAAGCAGAAAGCAGACGGTGAGAGGGAGGGAGAGAAGCAGAGGGCAGATGGTGAGAGGGAGAGAGAGAAGCAGAGGGCAGACGGTGAGAGGGAGAGAGAGAAGCAGAGGGGAGATGGTGAGAGGGAGAGAGAGAAGCAGAGAGCAGACGGTGGGAGGGAGGGAGAGAAGCAGAGGGCAGATGGTGAGAGGGAAGGAGAGAAGCAGAGGGGAGACGGTGAGAGGGAGGGAGAGAAGCAGAGGGCAGATGGTGAGAGGGAGGGAGAGAAGCAGAGGGCAGATGGTGAGAGGGAGGGAGAGAAGCAGAGGGGAGATGGTGAGAGGGAGAGAGAGAAGCAGAGGGGAGATGGTGAGAGGGAGAGAGAGAAGCAGAGGGGAGATGGTGAGAGGGAGGGAGAGAAGCAGAGGGCAGATGGTGAGAGGGAGGGAGAGAAGCATAGGGCAGACGGTGGGAGCAAAGACACACATACAAAAGTTTGCTCACCAGCCAACAGCCAAGCCTCCATACTGGCAGAATGAGCAAGCTGAGCAGCATTGCTCAACACCGTGACTCCCTCAGACAGCGCTGAATCTGCAACGATAGGCGCAAATTAGAGTTGAAGGTTGGATTGTAAAGGTTACTATAAGAGAGGCAGACAGAGAAAAATTGTAGAGTCTCAGGTCGGATTTTTCATCCATAATCTAGGCCAAAATATTTTGTATGTGCGTATGAAATTCGAAGCGACCACCACATCGAAAATTAAAAAAACTACTCGGTTTAAGAAGAAAAATGTATTAAAGAGATCAAATTTAGGGTCTTCTGAGACAGATACTCTGACACAATGGTTCAAGCTTTGCGGTCTTGGGAACTATTGAGGTCTTCGAGACTCAATCTGCATCTTTCACCGTTCTACTCGTAGATCGAGAGATCACTCTCTTCTTTCCCTGTCAAGAAACAATTTAATCCAAACCTTACCTTCTCACTCCTTATCTCAAACTCCTCACTCCTTATCTCAAACTCCTCACTCCTTATCTCAAACTCCTCACTCCTTATCTCAAGCTCCTCACTCCTTATCTCAAACTCCTCACTCCTTATCTCAAACTCCTCACTCCTTATCTCAAACTCCTCACTCCTTATCTCCCCTTCTACCTCCTTATATCCCCTTCTCACTCCTTATCTCAAACTCCTCACTCCTTATTGTAGTGTACGCTCTGCGCGGTAATAATGTACTTGGCTTGGTCGATGAACTAACTCGTAGCAATACTCTTATTACGCAATGCTCTCGTGCCTATAAATATATTGAATTGAGCAGTCGGCTCATTTAAGTGCATCGTTTCTCTCGCCAAACTAAATAGCTAGTCTGAGTCATTACACTTATCTCCCCTTCTACCTCCTTATCTCCCCTTCTACCTCCTTATATCCCCTTCTCACTCCTTATCTCAAACTCCTCACTCCTTATCTCAAACTCCTCACTCCTTATCCCAAACTCCTCACTCCTTATCTCAAGCTCCTCACTCCTTATCTCAAACTCCTCACTCCTTATCTCAAACTCCTCACTCCTTATCTCCCCTTCTACCTCCTTATATCCCCTTCTCACTCCTTATCTCAAACTCCTCACTCCTTATCTCCCCTTCTACCTCCTTATCTCCCCTTCTACCTCCTTATATCCCCTTCTACCTCCTTATCTCCCCTTCTACCTCCTTATATCCCCTTCTCACTCCTTATCTCCCCTTCTACCTCCTTATCTCCCTTCTCACTCCTTATCTCCCCTTCTACCTCCTTATCTCCCCTTCTCACTCCTTATCTCCCCTTCTACCTCCTTATATCCCCTTCTCACTCCTTATCTCCCCTTCTACCTCCTTATCTCCCTTCTCACTCCTTATCTCCCCTTCTACCTCCTTATCTCCCCTTCTCACTCCTTATCTCCCCTTCTACCTCCTTATATCCCCTTCTCACTCCTTATCTCAAACTCCTCACTCCTTATCTCCCCTTCTCACTCCTTATCTCCCCTTCTCACTCCTTATCTCCCCTTCTACCTCCTTATCTCCCCTTCTCACTCCTTATCTCCCCTTCTACCTCCTTATATCCCCTTCTACCTCCTTATATCCCCTTCTCACTCCTTATCTCCCCTTCTCATTCCTTATCTCTCCTTCCGACTTCTCATCTTCCCTTTTCTCCCTCACTCCTCACTCCTATCTCTCATTCTCACTCCCCTCCCATTCTTTCTCTCTCCTTCCCAACCTAATTCCTATCTTCTCATAAACTTCCTATACCTTTTAATAATCCTCTAACTTAATATTTTCCATACTTCGTACCTCTTTGATATATTTAACGTTAATTTTTCATTACAAAACCGTTCCAATGTAAGATTAATTGTCTTCAACTTCTCTCCTAACCCCAATTTACTCACTCTCGACTCTCTTCTATCTCCATTTCGCTTTTTCAATGTCTTAATTTTTAATTCGACCCATTTTTCTTTCAGCCGAAGCTTACACCAGAACAGTGATTTGCAGCGAGTATACAACCCGCCTGAACTGCATCTTGGAACTAATTAGAGTTAAAACAATAAAAAATCTGCATAGATTTCAAAACACTGCATAGCTTGCTTTACACTGTTTTTGAAACACCACCTGCTACATTCAGGGCCTCAATAAGCTAAAATAGATGAAGGCCACAATTTTAACTTATTTTGATACACTTGAAATTGCTTGCGATTAATTTTAACCGAAACTGCCGATGCCGCCATGAGAGGTCAGTCAGTGAAATTTATATTTGCATTAATTCGACTTTAATTTAGCTTGGACTCTGTGAAGGACTGCCGCTAAAAACCTTGGGAAACCTTTTTTGGTTTATTTCTGGGACTAGTGAACCTTAGTCTGGACTGCCTTCCATACTCTCAGTTGCTGGGCCAGCCTCCCGGATCCTCAGTTGCTGGGCCAGCCTCCCGGATCCTCAGTTGCTGGGCCAGCCTCCCGGATCCTCAGTTGCTGGGCCAGCCTCCCGGATCCTCAGTTGCTGGGCCAGCCTCCCAGATCCTCAGTTGCTGGGCCAGCCTCCCAGATCCCCAGTTGCTGGGCCAGCCTCCCAGAGTGTCAGTCGCTGGGCCAGCCTCCCAGATCCTCAGTTGCTGGGCCATCCTCCCAGATCCTCAGTTGCTGGGCCAGCCTCCCAGATCCTCAGTTGCTGGGCCAGCCTCCCAGATCCTCAGTTGCTGGGCCAGCCTCCCAGAGTGTCACTTGCTGGGCCAGCCTCCCAGAGTTTCAGTTGCTGGGCCAGCCTCCCAGATCCTCAGTTGCTGGGTCACCAGCCTCCCAGACCCTCAGCTTCTGCACCTGCCTCTCAGACCATTAGTTGCGGGGCCAGCTTCCCAGACAATCTAGTTATTCCCGGCGAACATAGACGTTAAAATGCAGACAAAATTAACTCACCATCAACGCTACGGTTACGGCCATGGCCACTATTACTAGTGAATGAAGACGCTGTCGTCTTCAAAGGTGGGACGATGGTTTATATTGTGTCCATTATTGTTTATGGCTATGACATCTATTTATTTAACCTAAATTGAGAGCTAAAAAGCCCCCCACGCTCCTGGCATTAGTTAGTCTAGTGGTATAGTGGGGGACTGGCCGCCCCCCACGCCCCTGGCATTAGTTAGTCTAGTGGTATAGTGGGGGGCTGGCCGCCCCCACGCCCTGGCATTAGTTAGTCTAGTGGTATAGTGGGGGCTGGCCGCCCCCACGCCCCTGGCATTTGTTAGTCTAGTGGTATAGTGGGGGGCTGGCCGCCCCCACGCCCCTGGCATTTATTAGTCTAGTGGTATAGTGGGGGGCTCGCCGCCCCCACGCCCCTGGCATTAGTTAGTCTAAGTGGTATAGTGGGGGGCTGGCCACCCCCACGCCCCTGGCATTAGTTAGTCTAGTGGTATAGTGGGTGGCTGGCCGCCCCCACGCCCCTGGCATTAGTTAGTCTAGTGGTATAGTGGGGGGCTGGCCGCCCCCCACGCCCCTGGCATTAGTTAGTCTAGTGGTATAGTGGGGGGCTGGCCGCCCCCACGCCCCTGGCATTAGTTAGTCTAGTGGTATAGTGGGGGGCTGGCCGCCCCCACGCCCCTGGCATTAGTTAGTCTAGTGGTATAGTGGTATAGTGGGGGGCTAGCCGCCCCCACGCCCCTGGCATTAGTTAGTCTAGTGGTATAGTGGGGGGCTGGCCGCCCCCACGCCCCTGGCATTAGTTAGTCTAGTGGTATAGTGGGGGCTGGCCGCCCCCACGCCCCTGGCATTAGTTAGTCTAGTGGTATAGTGGGGGCTGGCCACCCCCCACGCCCCTGGCATTAGTTAGTCTAGTGGTATAGTGGGGGGCTGGCCACCCCCCACGCCCCTGGCATTAGTTAGTCTAGTGGTATAGTGGGGGGCTGGCCGCCCCCACGCCCCTGGCATTAGTTAGTCTAGTGGTATAGTGGGGGGCTGGCCGCCCCCACGCCCCTGGCATTAGTTAGTCTAGTGGTATAGTGGGGGGCTGGCCGCCCCCACGCCCCTGGCATTAGTTAGTCTAAGTGGTATAGTGGGGGCTGGCCGCCCCCCACGCCCCTGGCATTAGTTAGTCTAGTGGTATAGTGGGGGGCTGGCCGCCCCCCACGCCCCTGGCATTAGTTAGTCTAGTGGTATAGTGGGGGGCTGGCCGCCCCCCACGCCCCTGGCATTAGTTAGTCTAGTGGTATAGTGGGGGGCTGGCCGCCCCCACGCCCCTGGCATTAGTTAGTCTAGTGGTATAGTGGGGGGCTGGCCACCCCCACGCCCCTGGCATTAGTTAGTCTAGTGGTATAGTGGGGGCTGGCCGCCCCCCACGCCCCTGGCATTTATTAGTCTAGTGGTATAGTGGGGGCTCGCCGCCCCCACGCCCCTGGCATTAGTTAGTCTAAGTGGTATAGTGGGGGGCTGGCCGCCCCCACGCCCCTGGCATTAGTTAGTCTAGTGGTATAGTGGTATAGTGGGGGGCTGGCCGCCCCCACACACCTGGCATTAGTTAGTCTAGTGGTATAGTAGGGGGCTGGCCGCCCCCCACGCCCCTGGCATTAGTTAGTCTAGTGGTATAGTGGGGGGCTGGCCGCCCCCCACGCCCCTGGCATTAGTTAGTCTAGTGGTAAAGTGTGGGGGGCTGGCCGCCCCCCACGCCCCTGGCATTAGTTAGTCTAAGTGGTATAGTGGGGGGCTTGCCGCCCCCCACGCCCCTGGCATTAGTTAGTCTAGTGGTATAGTGGGGGGCTGGCCACCCCCACGCCCCTGGCATTAGTTAGTCTAGTGGTATAGTGGGGGCTTGCCGCCCCCACGCCCCTGGCATTAGTTAGTCTAGTGGTATAGTGGGGGGCTGGCCGCCCCCACGCCCCTGGCATTAGTTAGTCTAGTGGTATAGTGGGGGCTGGCCGCCCCCCACGCCCCTGGCATTAGTTAGTCTAAGTGGTATAGTGGGGGGCTGCCGCCCCCCACGCCCCTGGCATTAGTTAGTCTAGTGGTATAGTGGGGGGCTGGCCGCCCCCCACGCCCCTGGCATTAGTTAGTCTAGTGGTATAGTGGTATAGTGGGGGGGCTAGCCGCCCCCCACGCCCCTGGCATTAGTTAGTCTAGTGGTATAGTGGGGGGCTGGCCGCCCCCCACGCCCCTGGCATTAGTTAGTCTAGTGGTATAGTAGGGGGCTGGCCGCCCCCCACGCCCCTGGCATTTATTAGTCTAGTGGTATAGTGGGGGCTAGCCGCCCCCCACGCCCCTGGCATTAGTTAGTCTAGTGGTATAGTGGGGGCTGGCCGCCCCCCACGCCCCTGGCATTAGTTAGTCTAGTGGTATAGTGGGGGCTGGCCACCCCCCACGCCCCTGGCATTAGTTAGTCTAGTGGTATAGTGGGGGCTGGCCACCCCCCACGCCCCTGGCATTAGTTAGTCTAGTGGTATAGTGGGGGGCTGGCCGCCCCCCACGCCCCTGGCATTAGTTAGTCTAGTGGTATAGTGGGGGGCTGGCCGCCCCCCACGCCCCTGGCATTAGTTAGTCTAGTGGTATAGTGGGGGGCTGGCCGCCCCCACGCCCCTGGCATTAGTTAGTCTAAGTGGTATAGTGGGGGGCTGGCCGCCCCCACGCCCCTGGCATTAGTTAGTCTAGTGGTATAGTGGGGGGCTGGCCGCCCCCCACGCCCCTGGCATTAGTTAGTCTAGTGGTATAGTGGGGGCTGGCCGCCCCCCACGCCCCTGGCATTAGTTAGTCTAAGTGGTATAGTGGGGGCTGGCCGCCCCCCACGCCCCTGGCATTAGTTAGTCTAGTGGTATAGTGGGGGCTGGCCACCCCCACGCCCCTGGCATTAGTTAGTCTAGTGGTATAGTGGGGGGCTGGCCGCCCCCACGCCCCTGGCATTTATTAGTCTAGTGGTATAGTGGGGGGCTCGCCGCCCCCACGCCCCTGGCATTAGTTAGTCTAAGTGGTATAGTGGGGGCTGGCCGCCCCCACGCCCCTGGCATTAGTTAGTCTAGTGGTATAGTGGTATAGTGGGGGCTGGCCGCCCCCCACACACCTGGCATTAGTTAGTCTAGTGGTATAGTAGGGGGCTGGCCGCCCCCACGCCCCTGGCATTAGTTAGTCTAGTGGTATAGTGGGGGCTGGCCGCCCCCACGCCCCTGGCATTAGTTAGTCTAGTGGTAAAGTGTGGGGGCTGGCCGCCCCCACGCCCCTGGCATTAGTTAGTCTAAGTGGTATAGTGGGGGCTTGCCGCCCCCACGCCCCTGGCATTAGTTAGTCTAGTGGTATAGTGGGGGCTGGCCACCCCCACGCCCCTGGCATTAGTTAGTCTAGTGGTATAGTGGGGGCTGGCCGCCCCCACGCCCCTGGCATTAGTTAGTCTAGTGGTATAGTGGGGGGCTGGCCGCCCCCACGCCCCTGGCATTAGTTAGTCTAGTGGTATAGTGGGGGGCTGGCCGCCCCCCACGCCCCTGGCATTAGTTAGTCTAAGTGGTATAGTGGGGGGCTGCCGCCCCCACGCCCCTGGCATTAGTTAGTCTAGTGGTATAGTGGGGGGCTGGCCGCCCCCCACGCCCCTGGCATTAGTTAGTCTAGTGGTATAGTGGTATAGGGGGGGCTAGCCGCCCCCACGCCCCTGGCATTAGTTAGTCTAGTGGTATAGTGGGTGGGCTGGCCGCCCCCACGCCCCTGGCATTAGTTAGTCTAGTGGTATAGTAGGGGGCTGGCCGCCCCCCACGCCCCTGGCATTATTAGTCTAGTGGTATAGTGGGGGGCTAGCCGCCCCCACGCCCCTGGCATTAGTTAGTCTAGTGGTATAGTGGGGGCTGGCCGCCCCCACGCCCCTGGCATTAGTTAGTCTAGTGGTATAGTGGGGGGCTGGCCACCCCCACGCCCCTGGCATTAGTTAGTCTAGTGGTATAGTGGGGGCTGGCCACCCCCCACGCCCCTGGCATTAGTTAGTCTAGTGGTATAGTGGGGGCTGGCCGCCCCCCACGCCCCTGGCATTAGTTAGTCTAGTGGTATAGTGGGGGGCTGGCCGCCCCCCACGCCCCTGGCATTAGTTAGTCTAGTGGTATAGTGGGGGGCTGGCCGCCCCCACGCCCCTGGCATTAGTTAGTCTAAGTGGTATAGTGGGGGGCTGGCCGCCCCCACGCCCCTGGCATTAGTTAGTCTAGTGGTATAGTGGGGGGCTGGCCGCCCCCCACGCCCCTGGCATTAGTTAGTCTAGTGGTATAGTGGGGGCTGGCCGCCCCCACGCCCCTGGCATTAGTTAGTCTAAGTGGTATAGTGGGGGCTGGCCGCCCCCCACGCCCCTGGCATTAGTTAGTCTAGTGGTATAGTGGGGGGCTGGCCACCCCCCACGCCCCTGGCATTAGTTAGTCTAGTGGTATAGTGGGGGGCTGGCCGCCCCCACGCCCCTGGCATTTATTAGTCTAGTGGTATAGTGGGGGGCTCGCCGCCCCCACGCCCCTGGCATTAGTTAGTCTAAGTGGTATAGTGGGGGGCTGGCCGCCCCCACGCCCCTGGCATTAGTTAGTCTAGTGGTATAGTGGTATAGTGGGGGCTGGCCGCCCCCCACACCCTGGCATTAGTTAGTCTAGTGGTATAGTAGGGGGCTGGCCGCCCCCCACGCCCCTGGCATTAGTTAGTCTAGTGGTATAGTGGGGGGCTGGCCGCCCCCCACGCCCCTGGCATTAGTTAGTCTAGTGGTATAGTGGGGGGCTGGCCGCCCCCACGCCCCTGGCATTAGTTAGTCTAAGTGGTATAGTGGGGGGCTGCCGCCCCCCACGCCCCTGGCATTAGTTAGTCTAGTGGTATAGTGGGGGGCTGGCCACCCCCCACGCCCCTGGCATTAGTTAGTCTAGTGGTATAGTGGGGGGCTGGCCGCCCCCACGCCCCTGGCATTAGTTAGTCTAGTGGTATAGTGGGGGGCTGGCCGCCCCCACGCCCCTGGCATTAGTTAGTCTAGTGGTATAGTGGGGGCTGGCCGCCCCCACGCCCCTGGCATTATTAGTCTAGTGGTATAGTGGGGGGCTGGCCGCCCCCACGCCCCTGGCATTAGTTTCTCTAGTGGTATAGTGGGGGGCTGGCCGCCCCCACGCCCCTGGCATTAGTTAGTCTAGTGGTATAGTGGGGGGCTGGCCGCCCCCACGCCACTGGCATTAGTTAGTCTAGTGGTATAGTGGGGGCTGGCCGCCCCCACACCCTGGCATTAGTTTCTCTAGTGGTATAGTGGGGAGTTGGCCGCCCCCACGCCCCTGGCATTAGTTTGTCTAGTTTGGTGGTATAGTGGAGGGCTGGCCGCCCCCACACCCCCGCTCCCCCACCCCTCCCGCGCGTTGTTGTTGGGGAGGGTGGTTGTTGTTGTGGGGTTTGCGTAACGTGGGGGCTGCCGCCCCCACACCCCCGCTCCCCCACCCCTCCCGCGCGTTGTTGTTGGGGAGGGTGGTTGTTGTTGTGGGGTTTGCGTAACGTGGGGGCTGCCGCCCCCACACCCCCGCTCCCCCACCCCTCCCGCACATTGTTGTTGGGGAGGGTGGTTGTTGTTGTGGGGTTTGCGTAACGTGGGGGCTGCCGCCCCCACACCCCCGCTCCCCCACCCCACCCCTCCGCAACTTTTCCCACCTCTAACACATCTTTTTAGCATGCTAAAACTGCTTGTAAGCCTTTGGCGACCGCGCAACACATGATACTTGCCGATATGTATCGTAATATTCTTTCTGCACTAACAAATCATCTGTGCCGCACTTTCAGCTTCACTCTTACTCTTTAATAAGGTATAGAAGGAAAGGAAAATTAAACAATCAATATTAAATTATATTCAAGTGAAAGAGAATTGAAAATACTAATAAATCCGTTCCTGCTAAAAAATTAAATATAAAAAAAACTTGGCCCACTTGGGATTCGAACCCGTGTTTAGGCCATTTACAAAGCAACTGCCTTCGGCCCCGATCCATCTCTTACTTAAGCGAAGCTCTACAGTGCACGCCGTTTATATCGAATATTCCCTATGGTAGCCACTTTTACGATTTTTGCTGCTTTTTCATACATTTCTGCTCGCTGCATCGCAGCGCCTTCATCTAAAAATGCGAGTCGCATGTCGTTACAGAGATAACATCAAGGCGCATTCATCTAATGCATTTTTAAAGTATGTCAACAAATTTTACGCCTCCTAGGCGCCAAATTGTGCATTTTCACCTGTTCTGACAGGTATTCAAACAGGTATTAAGACCTATTAACTTAAGAATCAGTTTTCAAAACTAATTTAGTTGCACAGTGCATCCATAGTGCTGTTTTTAGACACCAAAATTGAGTCTCTAGGCCTTGCCAATGCAGAGTTATTAGCAAAAGTATGCTCAAAATTTGCCCAAAAATAGCCTTCTCAAAATTCGGAGCCAATTTTCTCAAAAATACGAATTTTCCAGCCATATTGGCGTATGACCGGTGTAACTTCATCTATTCGACTAAACAATATTGAAAATGCAGAAAAATCGGTGCGCAAAATTTCTTATTTTTCCACTTCAAAGTTTGTACCCCAAAATGGGCCGTTTTTCACTTAACAGGTAAAAAGTACCTGTTAACAGGGGTTTTTTCAGGAGTGTCTTATGTCATTCAAAAGGGCATCCGATGGGCTACAATTTGACGCCATACTCGAAAAACTTTGCCCCATTTTAAAAAAATTTCCTTAACAACGTCTGATTTTCTGCAGTGCCCCCCGGCCTCTTTTTTCCCTGGTTTTCGGGTCACTGCTCAGCACAGGTAGGTCCAAATGCTTAGAAAATTTAGGAAAACAAATTTCCATATGTTTGACACATCGTGTTAAAGTCTCACCACTGTAGCATAAAACACTTTTTCAAGTTTGAGGACTACTTTTTTAAAACGTGACCCAATTTTTTGAAAATGTCGTTTTTAGGCACTCTTTGGCACCTGGGCAGGTTATTGATGGCCCAATAAGCCAAATCTCGATGTTTCCGAATAGAAGACATCTATTTGAGTAATTTGGTGTAGAAATATTAAAAAATAAAGTTTTTAATCTCGACGAGATAGGCCTCACAAAAGTGCACTAAAAATTTGTACTTTTAAAGTGCAGATAGGCAGCCATGTGAAAAGTACATTTTAGCCCTAAAAACTATAGCGCATCAAACAGCCCCAGGTGTTATTGACGCTATGAGGCAGCTCAAAGGCCGCGCTATCGCGCGTCCTTTTCGCTGCGGTGAGGCAAAGTTGGAAAAAATGCCAATTTTTCGACCTCAAAAAACACGTTTTTTGTACTTTTAGCCTAGACGTTAAAGTACAATAAAAAAATCCATTTCTGATCATTGTAGCGTTCGAATGCCCGCGTTTACTGAGCCAGCCCGCTAAGCGCTGCCATATTCTCAATCCTTATTTTTTGAGATCAAAGTTTTTGACAAAGTCGAAAAAACGCAGTTTTTGGTTGCCATGGCAACCAAAACGCATTGCCATGGCAACCAACTATTGTGCATCCGATAGCGCTAGGTCTTTGACACATTTTGGCAAAAACCGTTTGTAAATTGGTCGTACCGTTTTTTATTGGCAGCGTTTAAAAGTTGAAAAACGTCATTTTTAGTGTGTGCAACCACGTTACATCTTATCAGGGACGATTTCGCAAAAGTAAGCACCATAGAAAAAAATTCTCGCTTCGCTCGCCTTTTTTTTCTATACTACTTACTGGCTCATCGTCCCACAACTAGAATCTAACACAGCCATCCGAACGCAATCAGTCGTAGGCCCGTAGCGGTACAAACAGACTGACGCTGGGCCAATGGGATCGCCAGTGTCCGAGTGACACCTGTATGTCACCTTCAGACTGTCTGTACCCGTGGATGATAATCCTATTAGCATGCGTATTGTATCAGAGTTCTTATCATGGCACACAGCCAGTACACTGACATTGTTGTCGTTGTTGAATTCTTCTAACGGCCATCGAGTTTGAGGCAGATGACATGCTTCTGCAAGGATGCAGATAAGTGATAGTATTATGCATAGCTGACGGTTTAGATCCCCCATTTTCTATTCAGACCCCCCATTTTTCTATTCAGATCCCCTCTTTTTCTATTCAGATCCCCCATTTTCTATTCAGATCCCCCATTTTCTATTCAGATCCCCCATTTTTCTATTCAGATCTCCTCCTTTTTTATTCAGATCCCCTCCTTTTCTATTCAGATCCCCCATTTTCTATTCAGATCCCCTCCTTTTCTATTCAGATCCCCTCCTTTTCTATTCAGATCCCCCATTTTCTATTCAGATCCCCCATTTTCTATTCAGATCCCCCATTTTCTATTCAGATCCCCCATTTTTCTATTCAGATCTCCTCCTTTTTTATTCAGATCCCCTCCTTTTCTATTCAGATCCCCTCCTTTTCTATTCAGATCCCCTCCTTTTCTATTCAGATCCCCTCCTTTTCTATTCAGATCCCCTCCTTTTCTATTCAGATCCCCTCCTTTTCTATTCAGATCTCCTCCTTTTTTATTCAGATCCCCTCCTTTTCTATTCAGATCTCCTCCTTTTCTATTCAGATCCCCTCCTTTTCTATTCAGATCCCCTCCTTTTCTATTCAGATCCCCTCCTTTTCTATTCAGATCTCCTCCTTTTTTATTCAGATCCCCTCCTTTTCTATTCAGATCTCCTCCTTTTCTATTCAGATCCCCTCCTTTTCTATTCAGATCCCCTCCTTTTCTATTCAGATCCCCTCCTTTTCTATTCAGATCCCCTCTTTTTCTATTCAGATCCCCTCCTTTTCTATTCAGATCCCCCATTTTCTATTCAGATCCCTCCTTTTCTATTCAGATCCCCCATTTTCTATTCAGATCCCCTCCTTTTCTATTCAGATCCCCTCCTTTTCTATTCAGATCCCTCCTTTTCTATTCAGATCCCCCATTTTCTATTCAGATCCCCTCCTTTTCTATTCAGATCCCCCATTTTCTTTTCAGATCCCCTCCTTTTCTATTCAGATCCCCCATTTTCTATTCAGATTCCCTCGGTTTCTATTCAGATTCCCTCAGTTTCTATTCAGATCCCCTCAGTTTCTATTCAGATTCCCTCAGTTTCTATTCAGATCCCCTCAGTTTCTATTCAGATTCCCTCAGTTTCTATTCAGATCCCCTCAGTTTCTATTTAGATCCCCTCACTTTCTATTCAGATCCTCTCGGTTTCTATTTAGATCCCCTCACTTTCTATTCAGATCCCCTCATTCAGCAACAAACTTTGCACTCGAATCAGATAGGGATGAAACTCGACCAGCTGTTCAGCGTAGCGATAAAGAATCCTCAATTGAGACACATTCCTGGAGTAAATTGGCCAATAAGTCGGCAGCTTTGCCGCCTTTTGATCAGTTAATTGAAGCAGTGAAATACCGTCTTGAATCAGCTTAAAATAGCTGCCATAATTGGGCAGAATGGTCGCCTTCAAACGCATATCGAGTATCGTTAAAAGTACAGCAACTGACGGCGATTCAGAAACGCTCAGTTGACCGTCGCACGATTCGTTTAATTCGGTTGGAGACGGAGCGGCTTCGATCAGCTGATCGAGTCTTGACAAAGTCAGTTGTTGGTTGCAGAGTCTGTAGCGACCCGAGCCTGAGATGGTTGGGGATTATTTAAAAGGGGAAGTTTGGGAATTACTTACATGCGATAAGTAAGGGAAATTTTTATGCGTTCTTTGGAGGATAATTTGGGTGGGATCTCTCTAAGGGGATAATTTCGTTGGGATGTCTCTGAGGTAAAAATTTAGGTGGGATCTCTTTGTGGGATCATTTGAGTGGGATCTCTGTGTGGGATCATTTGGATGGGATCTCTCTGTGGGATCTCTTTGTGGGGATCATTTGGGTGGATTCCTCTGTGGGATAATTTCGGTGGGATGTCTCGAAGGGGATAATTTAGGTGGGATCTCTGTGTGGGATCATTTGGATGGGATCTCTCTGTAAGATAACTTGGGTGGGATCTCTGGGTTGGGATAAGTTCGGTGAGATCTCTCTAAGGGGATAGCTTCGGTGGGATCTCTCCAAAGGGATAATTTGATTGGGATCTCTTTGGGGATATCTCAATGGAATTTCTGACTGGTGATAATTTCGGTGGGATCTCTGTGTGGGGATAATTTAGTTGGACTCACTGTAGGGATAATTTTGTTGGGATCTCTGTGTGGGGATAATTTAGTTGAACTCACTGTAGGGATAATTTTGTTGGGATCTCTGTGGGGATAATTTGGGTGGGATCTTCCTATGGGATTGGTACAATTCTGATTGTACCAATAGCGATAGTTTAAGCTCTTCTTTCATAATTTCGATAGGACATTTCGGACTCACAGACATGTTTCCAACTAACTCACGCCTATAGCAGACGAAGTCAACTTGAGCAGTGAAGTTCCCCTGAGGACACCCGCCGGCACCGCAAAAGTCCTGCAGAGCTAGTCGACAGCCGTTCAGTCCGCTGAGCCTGCCAAAATTGTCGATGTCCTCCTTACGGCAGGTGTCAGCCACCAGAGCCAGGCTTGGCCTAGAAATGGCAATCCGAGCTTTGCCTTCCGCTTGACAACCGAGCAGGACTTGGCGAATGAGTGGGCTGAAGCCAGGGCGACAGGTCAATGGGATGGCCTCAGCAAGCATGTGCTGCGCTGAACTGAGTGACAGCCTTTGAACATAGGCTGTAGCTAATGCTGACTGTGATTTTTGACAACTGATGTCTTGCAAGTTGTTGAATTCAGTTTGTGGAATAGATCCAATTTTCTGATTAATAGACTCTTTTGCTGTAGATGTTGTAAAAGAAAGGCAGATATTTGATTATTCTTATATCTAATAAAGAAGCTTTTGAATATGAGAGAAATTAAGTTTAAAAACTTACCCAAAACCAAAAGCAGAGTCAATAACAACATTATTCAGCCGAAATCATGTGCACCTAGAGTTAAAAGTTAAGTTAATTGAAATATTCTGTTTTTAAATGAATTGATAAAAACATTAAATATTCAGTTTTTCTACAATAAAATATTTTTTTAAGACCCTGTGCATTAAGGTGTCCTAGGAATATTACATGGGGATAAATATGTATTTATACATTCGTAAGTGTATATTATGCATTTATATCTATACATATCTAGAATTAAGTTTCATGTACATGCATTAGAATTGTATTAATACTATGCCTGTATAAACCGCAGGCTTTTACACTTATATAATAAAGCCAGTGGTGCTATTTAATTGTCTCGGATTTGATAAAATTTAATAATTTATTAACATTTTCCATTCTTACCTTACCCTCGGAATTCGTAACAATTATAGCCAATTTTATTTGAATCTGAAGTTTGTCAATAACTTCCTAACTCTGTTCGTTACATGTGCTTGGCTAAAAAATTTAAGCACACGATAATTCAAATACAGCAACAATTTAGCAATTTTAATAACAATAAAGAAGGTTACAGCAAATAACAGTATAACTGTTAGCTAAGAAAACTATGTTGCAGTACTGTTGCAAGATCTTTAAGCACGAGCTCAATAAACGCGACACGAGCGACACACGTGAGCGATAGCTTTTAAAAATGTTCGTAAATTTTATTTCTGTCAGAAAATATTTTAACAAACGTATCCTATAATATAGAAAAATAATTTTTACATATGAAGTTTATACTGTTCATTGGTTATGTGTTTATATTTAGCAGGGTAAAGCACATTTTTAATAATTTTATTTGATTTTTAAACGTCCGGGGAACTGCCTAGCATCTAATTTATGCAATATCTTATATTCATCGACAAAAGCCTGAAAAAGGCGGCTTGATAGTTATCATATAGTATCTCACAGGGCTTTGAAAACAATCACATTAAAATACTAAATAGTAATTTCAAGTACATTAAGAGCTTAGCGAGAAAAATCCTATCTATGAATTAGAAAATGGAAATTTACATGTATGTCTTGGATGCCATTTTAGTAGTGATGGCAACACAGTTCCTTCTGAAAGTCTGTTTGATTGTACATAACTTATTCTATTAACCCTCACTAAAAATCGGGTTTAGACAAATCAATGTAGTAATTAGTAGTCGTAAGATACGCTCGTAAGATCATTATTGTATGCATGCACAGTCCTTACACCAGTATACTAAATAATAGGCACTTTTTGTACGTGTATATGTACATGCAAATGGCATCACGAAGTATGTGATTTTATTTGCATATCCAATACGAGAAAAAGCATTTAATTAATTTTCGAAAAATGTACATGCATGTACACAACACAATATAATCTAATCTTTACTTGTACATATATCTACATTGATTGTATACTGTATGAACATTCCAGTAGCTTACAACGTAAATGACGATATCCACACCAACGTGAATCAATGGAAACATCAACTTTTAACTTTATATTTTGCATTAACAATTAACTTCTCAGACTGATTACATACTACGACTATTACAAATACTTATTTATATAAGTAAAAATGAACGTGAATTGAACGAGTGTGGATAAAATTTAAAAGCTATTTGAAGCAATCATTTGTTATTATCCTAAAACAATTAATATAAGCAGCTTCGAACGGAGAATTAGTTTGCATCCATATAGGGTCATTCTTCAGAGAGGGAGTAACTCAGCGTCCTTGTAATTTAAAATCCAGCAGCTTTTTCGAATTGCATCAAATATAATATAGATGCTGTGTACTTTTAAATAATACACAACTAAAAGAAACATTATAACGCAATTTTGTGTAGCTTCACAAGGCGACAAGAGAAAAATGAGTTAAATTATTATTAATAATGCTGCATGAAACAAAGAGTTCTAGAAATCAAACATGAGTATGGCTGACTAGTGTCATTCCCGGCTTAATTAAAGATATGTTAACATAATTCAGCAAAGTAACTTAACTCAAAATTCAAAACATTTTATTAAACTCAAATAGCAGACCATCGAACAAATTATATAGTTAATACTATTAACATTATAGGAGTATTGTCAAGCAGTTCTCTAGAACAGCCAATTTTCAATTTAAAATAATTGTTACTTAAGTTCATATGGTACTTTATATGCCCAGCACCAGAAAAACTAATTGTATTGCTTAGCAGAATAATACATGTTCAGCAGATTCCACTCTTGAACTATGTACTTGGAAGATTTCCAACTGTTTCTGTAAATTCCATTGAAAGAGCCACAGATTTGCACAGCTAAGGCAAGCTGCTAAGATCCCGCAAAAACAGACTGCAATGGTTCCATTAGAATGACTCCAAATCCCGGTAAATTACAGAATGACGTCACGCAGCACCTCGTCGCTGTAGCGCCGGTCAGCCAGTTGGCAGGTGCACTTGGCGTTGGCCTCGCGAAGCTGATGGTCACCGTGCGGGCACAGCACTCTCACTGGCATCAGAGCTTTCTGCTCCTCAGTCAGGTCGTCCTCTTCGTACAGAAACGCTTCGGCCCGTCTGACAAGCTCAAAAACGTGCCGATCCTTGTCCTGACCGTTGGGCACCTCTTCGAGCATGAAGACCGCCACCTTTTTCACGTATTCGATGTTTCTGCCGCAGAAGCCCTCCGCTCGGGCGATTTGATAGGCCTTGATTGGATTAGGATAAAGATGGCAAATTGGAAACAAGTGAGAAGGCAGAGGGAGATGGATGTATAATGAAGGGGAGACCCGATGCAAACGGTACCTAGGCCAAACAGCGTCGCCTCAGAGTGGTTGCAGGTAACACAGGTAAAATAGGAAAGAAGTGACTCTAGACGACTCTACAACGACGAGATGTCACGGTACAAGTCGATAAAAAGGTCGTCAAAGAGTCACCTAAAAATCAATTTGAGAGAATCGCACGTAGCATTTATAACAACTCGATTTTAGTCCACTAATGAGTCAGTAGAAGAGCGCTAAAACGACGACTCTTTTACTATTCTACAACAAGTCACGTGATGCGCTCGTGACTCGTGACAGTCGCCTCTCCATCGCATTGACGTCGTTTGAGTCGCTAGAGTAGTCACTAGTGAGGTGCTTACAAAGACTCTGTAGCGATTCTTGTCACGGTAACGTTTTCAACGGGAAAATCAAGGTAGGGACTGGGAGGGGAGGGGATAAAGGCGCAGCACACACCTGTATATCCAGAGGCGCAGAGCCCAGGTACTGATCGTTGCCAGGCTCGGCAATGTAGACCTGCACGCTGTAGGCAGCGGCGGCCACGTCCTCGGGCTTGGCCCGCCTGCCCAGATACGGATAGAACTGCACGCAGTCGAACCGGTAGCCTCCGAGGATCATCTCTCGCTCGGCCAGATGAGCCAGTGCCGACCGGATGTCCGCTAAGCCGCGAAGTTCGTAGGCTACGCCCCAGACCAGAGGCGATGTGCAGCCCGAGGTGATGGCAATGTTGGACGGGTTTTCCTCGACTGTTCCCGGCTTGGCCTCAATCAGCGTGGCCACTCGGCCCGGCTGTAATTGTGCCAGCAGCAGTCAAGCTGATTTATTGAAGTTGAAATTTCATTAAGTTCAACCCAAAATCTCCTCAACAATTCGAAGTTTCATCAAGCTCGAAACTTCATATTGAACTCGAACTTCATCAAGCTCGAAACTTCATATTGAGCTCGAACTTCATCAAGCTCGAAACTTCATATTGAACTCGAACTTCATCAAGCTCGAAACTTCATATTGAGCTCGAACTTCATCAAGCTCGAAACTTCATATTGAACTCGAACTTCATCAAGCTCGAAACTTCAGATTAAACTAAAACTTCATCAAGCTCGAAACTTCATATTGAATTCGAACTTTATCAAGCTCGAAACTTCATATTGAACTCGAACTTCATCAAGCTCGAAACTTCAGATTAAACTAAAACTTCATCAAGCTCGAAACTTCATATTGAATTCGAACTTTATCAAGCTCGAAACTTCATATTGAACTCGAACTTCATCAAGCTCGAAATTTCATCAAGCTCAAAACTTTATTGAACTTAAACTTCATCAAGCTTGAAACTTCATCAAGCTCGAAATTTCATCAAGCTCAAAACTTTATTGAACTTAAACTTCATCAAGCTTGAAACTTCATCAAGCTCGAAACTTCATATTGAACTCGAACTTCATCAAGCTCGAAATTTCATCAAGCTCAAAACTTTATTGAACTTAAACTTCATCAAGCTTGAAACTTCATCAAGCTCGAAATTTCATCAAGCTCAAAACTTTATTGAACTTAAACTTCATCAAGCTTGAAACTTCATCAAGCTCGAAATTTCATCAAGCTCAAAACTTTATTGAACTTAAACTTCATCAAGCTTGAAACTTCATCAAGCTCGAAATTTCATCAAGCTCAAAACTTTATTGAACTTAAACTTCATCAAGCTTGAAACTTCATCAAACTCGAAACTTCATATTGAACTCGAACTTCATCAAGCTCGAAATTTCATCAAGCTCAAAACTTTATTGAACTTAAACTTCATCAAGCTTGAAACTTCATCAAGCTCGAAATTTCATCAAGCTCAAAACTTTATTGAACTTAAACTTCATCAAGCTTGAAACTTCATCAAGCTCGAAACTTCAGATTGAACTCGAACTTCATCAAGCTCGAAACTTCATCAAGCTCGAAACTTCATCAAGCTCGAAACTTCATCAAGCTCGAAACTTCATATTGAACTCAAACTTCATCAAGCTTGAAACTTCATCAAGCTCGAAAATTCATCAAGCTGTAAACTTCATCAAGCTCAAAATTTCATTGAACTCAGAATTTAGATCAAGCTCAAAGTTTCACTAACCTCGAAAACTTGAGCGAAAACTTTTGAATAAGTGACTATAACAAAAACCTTAAATATTGAAGATAAAAATATCGAGCTTGTATAGTTGTGATATACTTCGTAATAGGAAACGCTCACATCCAAAAGTTATTAGACTTAAGCTTCAAAATAGCATTTCTTAATCTCTGCATACTACTTACATATAGTAGTTTTACTTAGTAGCGCTTATAAAAATAAGTCAGCTACGCCATTAAAAAGTCAATCTAGGACCAAAATTCTCTAGATCTGAGCGCACTGGTCTGAATTAGAGTTTCTCTGAAAATCGCACTACCCATATAGCTCATTGTTCCCACACCTGTGACAGGTGCTAGAAAAAAAACATCACGACGCACTCGCGTGATTCAAGATAATCATTAACACTTGAGTCTCGAGATAGAACCAGACTAACAAAGTTACAATTCTATTTTACTAGCTGATTTAACGCTGAGTAAGGCACATAGCCGTGCATACGACATGGAGGGTCGTGGATTTTGGAGCTTGAACCCTTCATACAATATGCAATAAACATTGACTTGACTGACTGACAGGCTCCGCATATCCACTTTATATTGTATTAATTTGGACCGCACTGATAAGATTGTTCAGGTTGAGTTAAGCCAAAAGCCTATAAGTAAGTATAAATCCAGGGGTCTTACGGAAGCAAATAAAAATATTGCATTAACTTAATTAGCAAAGTGGATGCTGGATTACGGCGCTGTGATTAGTTAGCCTGCATGCTGTATGTTTGATTAGCCAAAGTAGTGGGCACAAAAACAGACTGATTGACTATCTGACGGCCACGAGATTGACTCTAAAAATGACTGATTGCACAGCCACTTTGCTAATTGATAATCCAATAAAAAGGTAAATATTGATATGGTAACCAATATGCTTTTGTCTCAGATTCTTAGTCATAACTGACACCCCATTTTGGCTCCGATGAGAATCTCAGTCATGACTGACACCCCATTTTGGCCTTGATGAGAATCTCAGTCATGACTGACACCCCATTTTGGCCTTGATGAGAATCTCAGTCATGACTGACACCCCATTTTGGCCTTGATGAGAATCTCAGTCATGACTGACACCCCATTTCGGCCTGGATGAGAATCTCAGTCATGACTGACACCCCATTTTGGCCTTGATGAGAATCTCAGTCATGACTGACACCCCATTTTGGCCTTGATGAGAATCTCAGTCATGACTGACACCCCATTTCGGCCTGGATGAGAATCTCAGTCATGACTGACACCCCATTTTGGCCTTGATGAGAATCTCAGTCATGACTGACACCCCATTTTGGCCTTGATGAGAATCTCAGTCATGACTGACACCCCATTTTGGCCTTGATGAGAATCTCAGTCATGACTGACACCCCATTTTGGCCTTGATGAGAATCTCAGTCATAACTGACACCCCATTTTGGCGCATTAGTCAGTAGTGACTTGATATACAGCCTAGAAGTAACGGAATCCAAGCTACGGACTAAGAGGTCAAATAGAGGTCAATTGCATGTAGGCCTCTATATTAATTAGGGCACGGATTTCGAGTGGGGTGTTCCAGAGGAGTAACCATTCAGATATGAACGTTCTTGATAATTAATCTTAATTGGCCTACAATATTTAACAACTGAATTTGAAAAATGTCAATAAACATGGCCAAGTACAAACTAACCCATTCTGGCGTGCCTCTGTGCGTTGTCGTGCCCTGATAAAACCGCCTCTCGTAGCCTTTGATGTAGCCGACTGTGCGACTTTTAAACGGGAAGTTCGGCTTCCAAATTAGCGAACCATAGCCGAATATGCGCAGCGAGCCGTCGACGGACACGAGGTCTTGGATGAGCTTCTCTAACTCGATTGGCGGCATGATTTTTCCAGTTTAGGTAAATTGACTGTTTAAACCTAGGCTAACTTGATGCGAACAAGACGAACTGAAATGCAAACTAAAAGTTTTCTTCTGCCGACTATGGTTGCATAAAAATAAAATGCTTTCAACTTCACATGAACAACCGTAGAAGCGTAGAGCAGAAAGGAAGCAGGCCAATACAACACTATGGATATAGAGCGTAGTCAAAGCGATGAATAAAAACGCTTCTATTTTATATAGAGAGCGGAATTCCAAATGAATACGGCTCTAGCTTCACAAAGCTTTATTCTAGCCAGCCCGGGGGTCTAGTCGAATGAACTGACGAAACTGCTTTACAACTGAATGTACATTTAGGAGACTGAGAGGCTTGATGCTAAAAATAGACAGCAGCATTTTCCACTATCCCCACTCATTCCTAAAGACGAGCCGCCCGCTGATTGGCTGTCTTCAAGGTCAAATTTGTGTGGCTCATGAACGCTGGGTGTGCTTGCCAATGTACACTACTCTAAATACGCTTAAATGAAACAACTGCCCTGCCGTTTTGCAAACCAAATAGCTAATGCTTCCGCCCTGCTCTCCTGGCTTCCCATTCCTATCCCTTACCAGTTCCGCCATATATAGCCATAGGAGAAAATCAATTTTAAGCAAACCAAAAACTATATGTCAGCTGTACAGTATAGGCAAAAGGGTTTGCCACATCCGGTACAGTAGAAGGCTCTTGTACAACAATCGAAGACTAGCAAAATTTGTTTGTTTTAAGTATTCCAAGTTTCAACTTTGTAGTCTGTTTGCAATGTACATTTAAGTAATGTGAATAAGGGGATCGAGAATGCGCGCACTGCAAGTTAGTGTAGGAGGATCTGGCACGAGTCGCACGGACTCAATTTACGAAGACGGACAGACAAATCAGACGACGTCACGACATTATTTCTCTCTAGCGTTCGTTACTAAAAGTACAATATGCGTGGGTAGGGGTAGCAGGCTACGACTACAGCTGTAAAAGTTTCGCCTCCAGTTTTCCGTAGTTAACTGAAAGGAAAAGTCCTGTTTCACCAGATAGTTAAAATGCTTTGCGCTACTTCAATACTTGAAATAGATTTTTAATACTTTCGCATATGCAATAATGCGTTGGTCTAAGAGTTTATGTCAACTGCGCAAGGGTCCATCCATAGGAAGGGTCTTTAGAAAGAGGTCAGGGCCGGTAAAACGGCGTCAGGATCTCAAAATGGGTGTCATGATATCAAAAACGCTTTTAGCGTCGCAAGAAGGGTGTTAGTGTCAGGATTTCAAGAAAGATTTTAAGGTCCTAGAAGGGTGCCAGGATCTCAAGAAGGGTGTCAGGATCTCAAGAAAGGCTTCAGGGTCTCAAAAAGGGTATCAGGGTCTAAAAAAGGGTCTCAGGGTCTCAGAGACAGAGGATGAGAGCCGAGAGGGATACAGACAGGGTCTCAACAAGGGTATCGGGATCTCAAGAAGGGTGTCAGGGTCCCAAAAAGTGTCAGGGTCTCAAGAAGGGTGTCATGGTCTCAAGAAGGGTGTCAGGGTCCCAAGAAGGGTGTCAGGGTCTCAAGAAGGGTGTCAGGGTCCCAAAAAGGGTGTCAGGGTCCCAAGAAGGGTGTCAGGGTCTCAAGAAGGGTGTTAGGGTCCCAAAAAGGGTGTCAGGGTCCCAAGAAGGGTGTCAGGGTCTCAAGAAGGGTGTCAGGGTCCCAAAAAGGGTGTCAGGGTCCCAAGAAGGGTGTCAGGGTCTCAAGAATGGTGTTAGGGTCCCAAAAAGGGTGTCAGGGTCCCAAGAAGGGTGTCAGGGTCTCAAGAAGGGTGTTAGGGTCCCAAAAAGGGTGTCAGGGTCTCAAGAAGGGTGTCAGGGTCTCAAGAAGGGTGTTAGGGTCTCGAGAATGGTGTCATAGTGTTAGAGGTGTAATAGTTAGCGACCAATAAAATGAAAGACAAGTTCCAACAAAAGTAGTAAATTGCAAGTAGTAAGTTGATTTCGAAACTAGCAGTACCCGTGGCATAGCCAAATATATTTCAACTTAAAAAAACTATAAAAAAATGCTATTTCAACAAGCAGGCAAACACATGAAAATTCGAAACCAAAGAGCTGACAAAGACTTTTCTCTCGATTGTCAAGCAATTCAACTCCACTTAGAATCAGGGAAACGCATCCGTGATCAAGTACGGCTTCCTAACAACCTTTCTTCTGCCGCGTTTAACAAATTCTCGTTTCAATCGCCAATTAGCTGCCCTGGCCTCGGCCGTCTCGGGCAGGCGAGGAAATCTGGGATGAGTGCCGGCTAGGGAGCGGTACAGGGTGTGCGGCTGCACGGGGTCAAGCAGGTACATGTGGTTAGGAGAGCGCGGCTTCTGCCTGATCTGGACTGACAGCGGCTCCACCGGGCGGTACGCAGTCTCCTCAGCTGAGCCAATCCACCTGGTTCGCGAGCAGGGAGCCTCGCCATCTAGGAATGGCCGGCCCTCGGCAGCCTCCTCTCGGCTGCAGCGAGGCGAGCAGATCAGATCTGCCAGGCGGAGCACCTGCTCAGGATTGGCGTCCGTGACGCGGCCGGTGCGCGAGTCGCGTTGCCATAGCAACACAGGCTCCGGCTGAGTCCACATCTGGTTGGATAGGCGAGCTTGGCCGGCACTGTCGGACACCATTTGATAATCGCCTCCACCGGCCACTGTGGCCAACTGGAAGGCCGACAGTTTCAAATAGTCGCCAACGAAGCTGCCAGACATGGTGACGAATGGACGGTCGCCGAGGCGCAAGTCCGTCACCCAGTTGAAGCCGCGATGGAAGGCTTGAGCAGCGGTGGACGCGTACAGCCTCAGCAGGGCGTCACAGGTGAGCGCGGGCCTGCAGATTTAGGTTGGTATATAAAATAAAATAAAATGCGTTGTTTTCTACTGATGTAAGTAGCAATCAAGGAGCACTAGAAATAAAAAGTAGAGCAGCTTTAAGGTTTCTAAGAAACGAAAACCCGAGCTTTTAAATTTTCTAGGAAACAGAAAAAGCTTCCAATTTTTTTGGGCAACATAGTCCCCCCACTAAATTCAATCGCTCACCAAAACTCAGGTCGTTGAAAATCGACAGGCGGCGACTGGTCCGGCTGCCTGTCCACCCCACCCGGATCGTCGCCGTTAATAGCCAGCAGCAAGCCGAACTCACACGGATCGCCCGGCAGTCTGGCATCGTCAGTCACGTGACCGGGCACCGCTCGCAACACTTTATCTCCGTGGCGTTTGAGCAAAAATTTGGCAATCTCGCCAAAGCACCAATAGTCCTGCTCGGGTGTCAGGCCCAGCAGGTCGGGATTGTAGGGCCAGGCTGGCGGCGGCGGCCGCACGCTGAGAGATGAAGCCAGAGGACTGAGCGGCGTCCGAGAGCGCAGTTGCCAGGCCAGCGGGGCGCGGATAAGAAATCGGCCGGTGCGCATGGAGGCCAGGTCCGGCAGCAGCAGCCGCTTGCTGGCTGATGGGTGCAGGCCGGAGTACCTGGGGGAAGGGGGTTCAGGTTGGCAGGAGTGCTGGCGAGCGTGTGGGGATGATTTCCCATTGACAACACACGGTTTGGGGATAATTTCCCATTGGCATCACACGGTTTGGGGATAATTTCCCATTGGCATCACACGGTTTGGGGATAATTTCCCATTGGCATCACACGGTGTGGGGATAATTTCCCATTGACATCACACGGTGTGGGGATAATTTCCCAATGACATCACACGGTGTGGGGATAATTTCCCATTGACATCACACGGTGTGGGGATAATTTCCCATTGACATCACACGGTGTGGGGATAATTTCCCATTGGCATCACACGGTGTGGGGATAATTTCCCATTGGCATCACACGGTGTGGGGATAATTTCCCATTGACACCACACGGTGTGAATCTCAGAGCTACCTGGCAAACATCTGCACAAACGGCGACTCGTCCGCTTGCAGATCATCTGGCGCGGTTAGCGCGCCAGTTCGAGCGCAGCCGATTAGCAGGGCCTCCATGACGGCGCAGATTCGACGCTGCTGCACCCGCGCCTGGAGCCGAGGCCCCGGCTGTTCCGGCCAGCGGTGCTGGGCTTCCACGGCGCGGACGGCTTCGATTGCGAGAGAGATCAAGCTGGACCGCTGATCCAGGGATAGGCGAGAGGTCGGCGACGCCACGACAATGGGAGGCGCCGAAACTGCTGAAGTCGGTGTCAACCCGACGTCGCCTTTATCGGCCTCTTCGCTGTCGATCTTCGTTCCCGGCGGCGACGTCGACGATGGCGCCGATTCGGGAACTTTTGGGGCTGATGGGATCAGCCAGGGATCGATGTTGGCGTTGCAGATGGCCTGAGCAAGGGGATAAATTAGCACAATAGTCATGTTGGCCTACCTGGAATACCTGGTATTGGATGCTAGCCTAACTGACTCTTTAATGCCTGGCTTATAGACAATGGCGCCAGATGCTTAGAGACAATGGCGCCAGATCATAAAGAGACAATGGCGCCAGATCATAAAGAGACAATGGCGCCAGATCATAAAGAGACAATGGCGCCAGATCATAAAGAGACAATGGCACCAGATCATAAAGAGACAATGGCGCCAGATCATAAAAAGACAATGGCGCCAGATCTTAAAGAGACAATGGCGCCAGATGCTTAGAGACAATGGCGCCAGATGCTTAGAGACAATGGCGCCAGATGCTTAGAGACAATGGCGCCAGATCATAGAGACAATGGCGCCAGATCATAAAGAGACAATGGCGCCAGATCATAAAGAGACAATGGCACCAGATCATAAAGAGACAATGGTGCCAGATCTTAAAGAGACAATGGCGCCAGATCTTAAAGAGACAATGGCGCCAGATGCTTAGAGACAATGGCGCCAGATGCTTAGAGACAATGGCGCCAGATCATAGAGACAATGGCGCCAGATCATAAAGAGACAATGGCGCCAGATCATAAAGAGACAATGGCACCAGATCATAAAGAGACAATGGTGCCAGATCTTAAAGAGACAATGGCGCCAGATCTTAAAGAGACAATGGCGCCAGATGCTTAGAGACAATGGCGCCAGATGCTTAGAGACAATGGCGCCAGATGCTTAGAGACAATGGCGCCAGATGCTTAGAGACAATGGCGCCAGATGCTTGGAGACAATGGCGCCAGATGCTTAGAGACAATGGCGCCAGATGCTTAGAGACAATGGCGCCAGATGCTTAGAGACAATGGCGCCAGATGCTTAGAGACAATGGCGCCAGATGCTTAGAGACAATGGCGCCAGATGCTTAGAGACAATGGCGCCAGATCATAAAGAGACAATGGCGCCAGATCATAAAGAGACAATGGCACCAGATCATAAAGAGACAATGGTGCCAGATCTTAAAGAGACAATGGCGCCAGATCTTAAAGAGACAATGGCGCCAGATGCTTAGAGACAATGGCGCCAGATGCTTAGAGACAATGGCGCCAGATGCTTAGAGACAATGGCGCCAGATGCTTAGAGACAATGGCGCCAGATGCTTGGAGACAATGGCGCCAGATGCTTAGAGACAATGGCGCCAGATGCTTAGAGACAATGGCGCCAGATGCTTAGAGACAATGGCGCCAGATGCTTAGAGACAATGGCGCCAGATGCTTAGAGACAATGGCGCCAGATGCTTAGAGACAATGGCGCCAGATCATAAAGAGACAATGGCGCCAGATCTTAAAGAGACAATGGCGCTAGATATAAAGTGAAACAATGAAATTCAAATATAAAAAACCCAAATCACGCCAATCACCTGAGCTAAAGGTAAACAGCAGGGATGCTCTAATGGCATATTGAGTTTCCGATACCACATATTCGATTCAGTTTCATTTAGTTCGTTCAATTTGCCGTAGATAGATCTCTGTTTGAGCATAGACTCGCGCCTCTCCTGCTCAGGAGATGGCCTAGTAGTGAACAGACTGCCATCCAAGGGCAGAGGCGGCTCCTCGCTAGCCGTCAGATCTTCATCGGCGTACCGGGCCTGATGGTAGGGCGGCACCAGGGTGCGCCGGTACCGCTTCCTGTGAAAGTGCGGTATGCGGCACAGGGCGGCCGAGACATGGATGCCGCGACTGCCGCTGGCCGAGGCGGCGCCAAGGACCGCTAGTTTCACTGACGAGTTGGCACGGTACATGCATTATAACACATTGAGTGAGTCTGCCTGACTAACTGGAGCTTTAGGGTGGCTACCTGACAAATAGGATCTTCCGAGTAGGTACCTGAATAACTGGGATTTGAGTAGCTACCTGCATAATTGGGATTTGAGTAGCTACCTGCATAATTGGGATTTGAGTAGCTACCTGCATAATTGGGATTTGAGTAGCTACCTGCATAATTGGGATTTGAGTAGCTACCTGCATAATTGGGATTTGAGTAGCTACCTGCATAACTGGGATTTGAGTAGCTACCTGCATAATTGGGATTTGAGTAGCTACCTGAATAACTGGGATTCCTGAGTAGCTACCTGAATAACTGGGATTTCTGAGTAGCTACCTGAATAACTGGGATTCCTGAGTAGCTACCTGAATAACTGGGATTTCTGAGTAGCTACCTGAATAACTGGGATTTCTGAGTAGCTACCTGAATAACTGGGATTTCTGAGTAGCTACCTGAATAACTGGGATTCCTGAGTAGCTACCTGAATAACTCGGATTTCTGAGTAGCTACCTGAATAACTGGGATTTCTGAGTAGCTACCTGAATAACTGGGATTTGAGTAGCTACCTGAATAACTGGGATTTCTGAGTAGCTACCTGAATAACTGGGATTTCTGAGTAGCTACCTGAATAACTGGGATTTCTGAGTAGCTACCTCAATAACTGGGATTTCTGAGTAGCTACCTGAATAACTGGGATTTCTGAGTAGCTACCTGAATAACTGGGATTTTGAGTAGCTACCTGAATAACTGGGATTTCTGAGTAGCTACCTGAATAACTGGGATTTCTGAGTAGCTACCTGAATAACTGGGATTTCTGAGTAGCTACCTGAATAACTGGGATTTTGAGTAGCTACCTGAATAACTGGGATTTCTGAGTAGCTACCTGAATAACTGGGATTTCTGAGTAGCTACCTGAATAACTGGGATTCCTGAGTAGCTACCTGAATAACTGGGATTTCTGAGTAGCTACCTGAATAACTGGGATTTCTGAGTAGCTACCTGAATAACTGGGATTCCTGAGTAGCTACCTGAATAACTGGGATTTCTGAGTAGCTACCTGAATAACTGGGATTTCTGAGTAGCTACCTGAATAACTGGGATTTTGAGTAGCTACCTGAATAACTGGGATTTCTGAGTAGCTACCTGAATAACTGGGATTTCTGAGTAGCTACCTGAATAACTGGGATACCTAAGCAGCTGAGAATATACGCTTGTATCTATCTTACCATCTATGGAAAAAGCAGCCAATCAAGCAAAATAGAAACAAGCAAAACCAGATTGACACCTAGATGGCAGATATTATTTTACTTCTACAATTCATAATTTAGTTTGACGTTATGCACGGGTACTTCTTGTTTTGTCTATTCATAAATAAATTCAAATTTATCATGAAATTATTTCATAAGGATTTTATTAGCCAAAATTAATACAGAATACAATAATTAATAAAAACTTATAATAGCGAATTCCTCGCACAACTTAATTCATAATTTATAAATTAATTTTAGATTTTTAAATAGCACGCACTACTGTAAGTAATAGTTCAGCGAAAAAGCAAAATATTAAATTAATTTTCATAAAACAATTTTTTCCCTATTCAACAACAGAATAGAAACGCAAGGTGAGTAAAAAAATTATAAGATGTACACACTAGGATGTTGGCCAATTGTTCCATTAAACTATAAACAGACAGCTGAGACAAGCAATCAATTTTATTACATTTAGCAACTACAGTATACAGTTGAATAAATAGACAATTGTATAACTGACACTTTAATGGGAATATTCAGCAAAATTAGCCAGGGTAGATAGGATAATTAAGGTCTCAGTTAGCTGCCTTTCTAATGCTTGCTAATCAAGTATGTATACATATATATGTAGCAATTACTAACATAAGTGACAGAACAGTTACTACCAGTAGTATAAGAGACGGTAAGTAGCGAAAGGACAGAAAATAATTTATAGTGTCAAGCAATATTATAAGCAAATAATTTATTGATAGCAAACTGATAGCATACGCGTTTGCAGTGCAAAAGAAACAAGTTTTATAAATGTTGCTAATATACCGGTAGTTACACTAACAACTGCAAACAAACCAACAACATCGATGATATAACTAATCAAACTGTTTAGTCAATCAATCAAACCAATCAATCAATCAGCCACCATCAATCAATCAAATAAACCAACCAATCAGCCACCATCAAGCAATCAGCCACAACCAATCAATCAAATAAACCAACCAATCAGCCACCATCAAGCAATCAGCCACAACCAATCAATCAAATAAACCAACCAATCAGCCACCATCAAGCAATCAGCCACAACCAATCAATCAAATAAACCAACCAATCAGCCACCATCAAGCAATCAGCCACAACCAATCAATCAAATAAACCAACCAATCAGCCACCATCAAGCAATCAGCCACAACCAATCAATCAAATAAACCAACCAATCAGCCACCATCAAGCAATCAGCCACAACCAATCAATCAAATAAACCAACCAATCAGCCACCATCAAGCAATCAGCCACAACCAATCAATCAAATAAACCAACCAATCAGCCACCATCAAGCAATCAGCCACAACCAATCAATCAAATAAACCAACCAATCAGCCACCATCAAGCAATCAGCCACAACCAATCAATCAAATAAACCAACCAATCAGCCACCATCAAGCAATCAGCCACAACCAATCAATCAAATAAACCAACCAATCAGCCACCATCAAGCAATCAGCCACAACCAATCAATCAAATAAACCAACCAATCAGCCACCATCAAGCAATCAGCCACAACCAATCAATCAAATAAACCAACCAATCAGCCACCATCAAGCAATCAGCCACAACCAATCAATCAAATAAACCAACCAATCAGCCACCATCAAGCAATCAGCCACAACCAATCAATCAAATAAACCAACCAATCAGCCACCATCAAGCAATCAGCCACAACCAATCAATCAAATAAACCAACCAATCAGCCACCATCAAGCAATCAGCCACAACCAATCAATCAAATAAACCAACCAATCAGCCACCATCAAGCAATCAGCCACAACCAATCAATCAAACAAACCAACCAATCAGCCACCATCAAGCAATCAGCCACAACCAATCAATCAAACAAACCAACCAATCAGCCACCATCAAGCAATCAGCCACAACCAATCAATCAAATAAACCAACCAATCAGCCACCATCAAGCAATCAGCCACAACCAATCAATCAAACAAACCAACCAATCAGCCACCATCAAGCAATCAGCCACAACCAATCAATCAAATAAACCAACCAATCAGCCACCATCAAGCAATCAGCCACAACCAATCAATCAAATAAACCAACCAATCAGCCACCATCAAGCAATCAGCCACAACCAATCAATCAATCAGCCACAACCAACCAACCAATCAGCCACCATCAAGCAATCAGCCACAACCAATCAATCAAATAAACCAACCAATCAGCCACCATCAAGCAATCAGCCACAACCAATCAATCAAATAAACCAACCAATCAGCCACAATCAATCAATCAGCCACAACCAATCAACCAATCAGCCACAACCAATCAATCAGCCACAACCAATCAATCAATCAGCCACAACCAATCAATCAATCAGCCACAACCAATCAATCAATCAGCCACAACCAATCAATCACTCAGACATAACCAATCAATCAATCAGCCACAACCAATCAATCAATCAGCCACAACCAATCAATCAATCAGCCACAACCAATCAATCAGCCACAACCAATCAATCAGCCACAACCAATCAATCAGCCACAACCAATCAATCAATCAGCCACAACCAATCAATCAATCAGCCACAATCAATCAATCAGCCACAACCAATCAATCAGCCACAACCAATCAATCAGCCACAACCAATCAATCAGCCACAACCAATCAATCAATCAGCCACAACCAATCAATCAGCCACATTCAATCAATCAATCAATCAGCCGCGATCAACAAATCCGCCACAATTAAATCAATCCGTCAGCCATAATCAATCAATCAATCAATCAACCAATCCGCCACAATTAAATCAACCAATCACTAACCTACCGAATTATTATTAACCACAACGAATCCATCAGTCAACAATACAGTCAAAGCTTCATCATCTAACAACATTAAAACCAAACCAAACAGAACACACAGAAGTTAGTTTGAATCGCTCGAACCACTATCTGCGCTGGCCTTAGCGGTGCCAATCTCAGCCGGCTCCTTCGAGTCCTCGTCGGTGGCAGCGGCGGCGGCGGCGGATGATGATGCGCCTTCAGCAACAGACAGAGCGGCGAGTTTAGCAGGAGGCGGCCCCGAGGCGCTGTCGGCATTGGCCACCATGTCTGGCCGAGAGGACACCCGGCGGAGCACGTGACTCGGATTGAACAGGCTCGCCGTGGTGGCGTCTTCGTCTACGTCGCCGACTCCGTCGTCGTCAGCAGCGGCGACAGAGGCGGCAGCCGCGCTGGAGCCAACAGTTGAATTGGCTGTCGAAGCGGCCGACACAGCTGGCGCTTTCCGCTTCCGTTTAGCCGTGGCGGCGGCCTTCTCCAGGCGGACTGTCTGCTTTCGCAGGTCAACAATCTGCGCGCGCAGCTGATCAGCCTCGGCCTGAGCGGCTCTCTGCTGCTGCTCCATGCTTCGGCTGAGCTCCTCGGTGCGCCGCCGGAGGTCGGCTCGAAGCTCCATGATCTGCCGGTCGCGTTCGGCCAGCTGCGAGTCGCGCTCGCCAAGTAGTCGGCGAAGCCGCCTGGCCTCCTCCTGGAGCTGCTGCTGCTGCTCGGGCTGCTGGCCAATCAGGGCGGCCGTGGCTGCCGCTTTGGCCGCTGCGGCTGCGGCAGCGGCGGCGGCGGTAGCCGACATTGGAGTGGCCGCAGATCCGCTTGTCGCTGTGGCGGGCGACAGAAGTTGAGGGGGCGGCGGGGTCGGCTGAGGAAATTGCTGCTGCTGCTGTTGTTGCTGGAGTGAGGTTCTCGGCGCGCTCACCTGGGATTTAGGGATAAATGGGATGACGCAATTTGATTGGATTAGATAGAATACCAGCAAGAATATTTAGGTACTAATAGTAATATTTCTTTAGTAAGTAGCATAATAGTAGTATTATTTAGCAGTAGCACTAGTGGGATAAATGGGATAGCAACAGTGGGATAAATGGGATAGCAACAATGGGATAAATGGGATAGCAACAATGAATAGCAACAATGGGATAATTGGGATAGCCAGTGAGATAAATGGGATATTTAGTTGAATTAATGAGATAGCAACAGTAGGATAAATGGGATAGCAACAATCGGATAAATGGGATAGCAACAGTGGGATAAATGGGGATAGCAACAGTAGGATGAATGGGATATTCAGTGGGATAAATGGGATAGCAACAGTAGGATAAATGGGAGAGCAAGTTAAGGAAAAGAAAAATTCAATAAAAGAGCAAGTCAGAATGCCAGAATTCAGGGCCTCACCTTCTTTTCCAACAGGTAGTCAATATCCTCCTGCGACTCCACCCTGGCGTCATCTTTCTCAAGTCGCCTACGCCGCTTCTTATAAGAATAGGTGCATAGCCAGCACAGTGTCTGATTGTCAACCTTTGACCGACTCTGCGCGTCTTTAACAAAGGCGCACTTCTGCTGGCACATCTGGCACACAACTGGCTGGCCAAACTTGCCCCTATAGTGAAAACAGCGAACGCATTCGTCGCCTTTCCATAGCATTTTTAGCCGACAGGTTGGACAATGGCGCGGCTCGCCGTGCTGCCGTTCCTGCTGCTGGCATTTGGCGCATTTCACGTCCGCGGCGCTGCCCGAACGTTTGAAATCGTTTTTACAATACAGACACTGATAGGTCTGGCGCGTCTGTTGCTGGTGGGCGGACGGCTCGGGCAGTTTGCCGCGGTGATGGCGGTGATGCCTCGGGTGGCGATGGCTTCGGGAGCCTGACTGGGTGGTGTCCAGCAATTTTGCACAATATAGCATATTCTAGTGTAAAACGGCCCTTTTTTGTGGCTCACAATACTTTATAGTCACATTGCAGCCAATTATAATAAATGCTCCTGACGATAACTATGTTCTAATATTAAAGCATATACAAATGGCCAATATCTCTAATAGACAGAGTGGCCCATATGATACACCTGATTCATAGCATTAATAACTTTTGTCATTCAAAACCACCAATGTTGACAAAATTTTAACATAACTTTGTGCCACAAGTATAGTATCATATGTATAAAGTTGTGTACCAACGCATCAGAAAATGGCAACTGATCATAAAGTAGAAAAGCACAGTGAAGCCAGGGTCCACATTGTGTAAATAGTATACACTGGAACAAGAATCCTATCTTAGCTAAATGTGCCAATGTATGCAAAAATGGAAAATCTCAATAAATCAAGCAACTCCTAAGCCAACTCCTAATTTCTCCTAAAAAGTTATTTGGTTTTTATAAGTTGAGTTTTTCAAGAATGGTTTTTGTAAGAAAAATCTTTTTTTAAATATTATAATTATTTTCATTAATTTACTTTAAACAAAAATAAATTATAAAAGTTTTTAGCAATCATTTTATTAAATATTAATTGTAAAAAAAGCTAAAAGTTTATTTTCAACTTTCTAAAGTATATTAATTTTCCTTTGTTTTATAGAAACAATGTATTTACATTAATTTTCTTTAACTTGTTTACCAAAAAATTGGCATGAATTTATAAGCCAAAATCAGTGTGCCAACTTTGAAGGGGATCATTTAGAGACCTTCTAGAGTCTAGCATTAAAGTTGAAGTGCATAGCTAAACTGATAATGAATTGACTTGTATTTGCATAAGTGTGTATATATATAACTTTTATATACATAATGCAATACTTATGGCAGCATGTTGATTTTGTCAACATTGATTGCAAAAAACAATTTATTAATATAACAAAGCAAACAAATGGATACATACATGCACAACAGTTGGCCAAGTCAGCCAATCTAGCCAACCAAAATAAGTCACAAAAATGCCCACCCAAATAAATACCCAAGTAGTACTAAGTAGATAATGAGGCATTTTGCCTTAATAAGATAGTCATAGTTACTCCTGTCATTTACCCAAAGTTGCATTAATTTTGCTTTGGGGTTTCTTTTACATGTAAGATGTAAGTCACATTTTGGCCAAAAACTATCACATTTTTTGTTAAAACTAAGTCACATAGCTGACCAAATTTTGGAGGTTGCGCATGTATGAATGGATAGGTGGGCTACTCTATCTATGAACTGAAGTCAATATAAAACACAAATTCATTATAGCAAGCATATTATAAAAGCAAAAATATAATGGACATCAATATATAAAACATAGTTCTGCTTTTCTATTATACAATATATGTTTTTATATGTAAAAAAGCACTGTAATAACAAATGCTTAAGACAAAAACAAAAAGATGATTTTTTTATAATTTTACACTTAGGCTTAGGCCTATGGAAAAAAAGAACAACTTGTTTTAAAACAAGCTCAAAAAGGAAATAAGGAACAAACATTATGAATGTTGTAATGTTTAACCTTGCCCTGTATCCATACTCTGTATGCTAAAAATGATTCCCTTTATTATAATTTCAAGTTTATATAAAAAAATTTACTCGTGATGTATTCATCAAACTTATACCAACCTTTATTGCATTGAACACTAGGACCTTTTTTGCATTACAAAACTTTGGTTTTTGTATGCCAACTATGCTATATATTGGCTATATGGCATAATTTTCTAGCAAATTGTTCTGTTTACCAAATATTTTATGCCAATCCTTTTTTTACATCCATTGTATACTAGAATTTTTTTTGACATTTATATAAGACTTGGAAATGGGGCCTTGTATCAAGTATTATAAGGTTGAAAAGGTTAGTTAATATACTTTTCTAATAGAGTAAATGTAGAAAACCTAATCTAGAATCTAAATAGATAATATGCTTGACCATTCTATGATATATTTTTGTTATGCATTTCAATTTGCTATAGCAATATGCTAATGCTATAGCAACATACATGCGCAACCTCCGAAATTCAGTCGGCCATGCGACTTAGTTTTAACAAAAATGTGACATAGTTTTTGGCCAAAAATGCAACTTACATGTAAAAAAACCCTAAAGCAAAATTAACGCAATTTGGGTAAATGGCAGGAGTAACTATGACTGTCTTATAAGGCAAAAATGTCTCATCAGCTACTTAGTACTACTACTTGGGTTTTTTCGGGTGGGCATTTTTGCGACTTCCTTGGTTGGCCACCAAATCGGTCGGCCGGATCGGCCGACTCGGCTAACTGTTGCACATGTATGTATAGCAACATACATGTGCAACCTCCAAAATTCGGTCAGCCGTGCGACTTAGTTTTAACAAAAATGCGACGTAGTTTTTGGCCAAAAATGCGACTTACATATAAAAAAACCCGAAAGCAAAATTAACGCAACTTTGGGTAAACGGCAGGAGTAACTATAACTATATGTTTTATTAAGCTAAAATGCCTCGTCAGCTACTTAGTACTACTCTTTAGGTTATTTTTTGGGTGGGCATTTTTGCGACTTCCTTGATTGGCCGCCAAATCGGTCGGCCGGATCGGCCGACTCGGCCGACTGTTGCGCATGTATGTATAGCAATATAGAATAGCACAAACACAAAATGTAAAAAATAAAGATATACAGTACTATAGGACCTAATACCATATTGAGCTTTATAAAATTTGCACAAATATTTAGTTGTGCTATGCTGTGTCTTTTGAGACATAGTAACTGTATCTATCATCTAAAAACTTATAAGAAATAATAGCCACATCTCTAATAGTGACTAGGTCCATACTTATAGACATAGCCAGGTGCTATGCAATGCATGCATATAACATTAGAACATTTAGACATGGTGTCCATGTCTATACAATATAGAATGTAGCAAAAATCAACATTTTTTCAAGTAAACAATGTGTTTTTCATGATACTATACATTGTCAAGTTTATTTTGAACAGAAAATGAGTAGATTAGAAGTGAATAAAAACAATTTTTTTGAGGTATAAATTTAATAAATATTTTAAGTAATTTGTTAGTCTATAAATTGAGAGGCAAAGTCCAAGGATAGATTGATAGCAATATAGCTAACAATACAGAATTTATAGCCAGTGCCCCCTCCCTCAGAACACATGGAGAACATAGCTTTGGGTGCAACCTAGGGATTCACCTGGCTGTTTCTTTTGACAACACACACATGTAAGTTGCTATTGGACAGAATAATAGTCACTTGACTACTCTCAGCCAATAGCAACTTACATGTATGTGTTGCCAATAGAAATGGCTGAGTGATTCCCAAGGTTGCGAACTTTGGAAAGCAAAATTCCTGCAAGCAAAGTTTGGCAGGCAAAATTCAGCAAGCATTCATGAATTGGGGTATGAAGGATCGATCACCCTACTTACGACGGCCTTAGGGCCTACTAAAGTCTACTACTACAGCCCAGGCTATACGTATCGAAAAGCTCTAGTCCGATTGTCCCTGATTTGTCCTTATGAACTACGACCAAGCCTTGCTGGAATGAACTTTCGAAATATTATTATTCTTAAGGTCAGGTCAGGACATCAAAGGCTACTCTTTGAGTCGCCAAATTTTACCTCAAGATTTTAGTTAGCACTTGACAATCACAGCACTTTTCGTTCTGTTTTGATAAGATGTATTGGTTTCCCGACAGACATTCAGACAGACATTCAGAAATCGTTCATTAAATGTTTAACAAAATTGTCTATTTATTACGCAAGATACTGTGAATTTATAGAAACTTTTACGCATGTCTCTGCTTTAAAAAGACACCTCAGACACACACAAAGACGCTTCACAAGCTGAGATATTCCTTAGCAACTGTTGTTACGACGTTTCCCAATATACCGAATACTGTATATAGTAGTTTTTTGAGAAGCTGCTACATCGTCCCACTTTGATCTTTCTGCATGAAATTTGCACAGCTGTTGCCCCCAGGACCCCGGGTCCTGCACGTAATGGCGTGGTGAACTATCTGTGCAGTATGAGACTGGTATGGCCTTTATCCCAGCCAGCGATGCTCACACCTGCCTCCCCTGGCGGGCTGATAGCTCAAGAGACTCTGTCTCCTGATTTTCACCTTGCAAGGCGCACTTCGAAGGGTACTCGTCCCGTGGGTGTTAAGGCAGGCCCCCTTGGGCCCTGCCGAGCTGATTCGTTGGCGCCGGGTCCTGGTGTGACCATAAACGCACCCTCTAATGTCCCAGTGTAACTCCGTGCTGATGGACGCTTGGCCAGGGAGTAGTCTGGTCGCTAACGGTTCCCCTTGCGCTTTTGGGCCCCCCGCAGGGTGGTATTTTGCTTTTTGGGGGCCTGCCGCTTGGTTTGGGGTTGCGGCCTTGCGGCTCTTTGCCTGTGTTCTGCAGGAAGTCCCACCTTTTTACTTCCAGCCAATGGCTTCTAACCGAAGTAACAAACCGGCTGTGGATGACACAGTGCCTCCGGCCTCGGCTGGGGCCGTGGACTCCTCGGCCATACCACCTGCTACCATCGGGGACGCCTCGGCGAGACCCGTGGAGCCAACTCTGAGCGGTGCCTCCGAGAAGACACCTGCTACTCCAGCTGCTAAGAAACGCAGCACCACCTCTGGAGCTGCCCGCCGTCGACTTAACAAGGCGAGGCGGGCCAAGGAGGGCGGAAGCCAAACCGGTGCCAGGGGCCAACGGCCCGCGGCAGCGGAAGCTTCCCAGTCTGGGGCGGTGGCGGAAGAGGGCCTCGAGCCCACGGAAGCCCCTGCCCAGGATAGGGAGGCCGATGCAGCCGGGAGGGTGGACAGCCCACCTGAAGAAAGCTCCACTGACCCCCGGGCCTCCTACGCTGATGCGGCAAAGAGGCAACCGGCGGTTGTCATCCTGGGAAAGGACGCGCGCCTGTCTCCCGATCAGCTGAAGCAGGTGAGAAGTGCCGTTGATGGCCTCCTGTGGAAGCAAACTCTGAAGGGCACGCCTCTGAACATTCATTCGAATGCGACGAGGGACTCGTGCCTTCTCATTTGGCCCAGTGATGCTGACTCGGGTCGGCGGCTCCTTGAGCTGCTGCCCGAGCAGAGCTGGGACCTCAACCTAGCCTTCTGCAGAGAGGACGAGCGCCCCCGGACCAAGAGGCATCGAATCTGGGTCCCGGCCAGGAGCGTTGTTACCTCTGCTGACGAGCTCCGGAAAGGACTGCTAGCAGTCAACCGGGAGCTTCCCGCCGCGGGCCTAGTGGTGCATGACACCCTTAAGCGCACCGACGGCACTGGCTTCACAGCCATCCTGGGGCTGTCGGACGCCTGGATGAGGCGTTATCCACACGGCAGCTTCATCAACGTCGGCCTTTGGAAGCTGCGCATCCGCTCCTACGAGGCCGACCCTCCCCGTGGCAGTGAGCAGGGCGGGCGGGATGCGGAGGCGGCCGGGGCCGAGGCGCAAGCCTCTGCTCAGACTGCCAAAGCAAACCGCCCTGCCCGGCAGCACGGCCGCGCGGGCAAAGCTGAGCGCGCTGCTGAGGGCGGAGGCGACCGACGCCCGGCGCGTAGCACCAAGCGGCGCGGCCTGTACCAGCGTGCAGCTGAGGCAGTCCGTACCGCCAAAATCTCCCAGCTGAGGCGAGAGGTCGCCGGGACGCCTAGGCGCACCAGTTCGTCCAGGGAGGGTGGGGACGTCCCAGCTGGGCCCAACCCCTCGGGGCAGGGCCGACTGGAGACGGACCCGCCTGCCCAGGCGGCTGGCTGCTCCAGGGCATTGGGCCAATCTGAGGCGGAGGACCCCATGGATGGTGGGCAAAGGGCGGCGAACGCTGCCTACTGCCTTCCGGCCAATCGGGGGCCTTTTGCTGAAGAAGAGCCCATGGACACCGGCGACCCCGACCCGAAGCCGGTGAGCGCCGAGGAGGAGGAGGAACTCCTGGCGGCTGCAACATCCGATCTGCAATGATGCCAACGACTACCTGGTGTCTGCAGATCAACACCCAGCACTGCGTGGCGGCGTCGGTCAACCTGATGCGCACGGCAGAGCAACAGCTTCCGGGCCTGGTCTTCGTACAGGAGCCCTGGATGACTAAAGGTAAGCCAAATAATGTGCCATCTGGCTACCACTGTTTTTGCATGGCGGGCTCTCAGCCTCGCCCAAGATCTCTGGTCTTTGCTGCAAAAGCTTTTGAGGCATGGATGAGACCTGATCTCTCGACTGGGGACATCTGTGTTGTTCAAATCAATAACCTCATTCCCAATAAACCTGTGCTGGTAGCTTCTGCCTATTTCCCGGGCGATGCCCCAGTTGTCTGCGACGCGTTAGTCAACCTTACTGACTATGCTGCGTCCCATCGGTTCGAGCTGCTCATTGCAGGGGATGTGAACGCACACCACCTGCATTGGGGCAGCAAGAACATCAATAGCAGAGGCGAGGAGCTGCTGGCCTATGTCAGCAGCACTAACCTCAACTTCTGTAACGTGGGCAATGCACCAACGTTCAATAATGGGCGGTGGGCCGAAGTCATCGACACCACCATCGCCTCACCCGGACTGCTTTCCGCAGTTACGGGCTGGCGAGTGTGGGACGAGGACTCGCTCTCGGACCACCGCTTTATCCGCTTTTGCATTGGGCCGACCAAGCAAAAGCCTAAGGTCACTTGGAGTCGGAACGTCAGAAACACCGATTGGGCCGCCTTTGGCTCGAAGCTGAGCCGCGGCCTTCGGGATCTTGACCCCCCCAGTGACCTCTCTGACTGCCAGGTGGTGGACGATCTCGCCTCCTCCCTGGGCGGGGCGATCACCACTGCCTTTGAAGCAGCCTGCCCCCTAAAGGCCTATAAAGGCAAGAAATCTGCTCCCTGGTGGAACCCAGAGCTCGGGGCCCTTCGGCGCCGAGCCAGGACCCTCCAAAGGCGAGCGCTCAAAACCAAAGACCCATCTGACAGAGAGGCCTATACCCGTGCGATCCACGAGTTTAAGGGCCAAGTCAGAAGGGCCAAGACGGCCAAGTGGCGCCAATATTGCGAAGGGCTTGAGGGCTCTCGCCCCGTAGCCCGCGTGGTTAAGGCACTCACTAATGACCGTTTTTCTAAACTCTCTGTTGTGAAGAGACCTGACGGCTCGGTCACAGAGAGTTCGGAAGAGACTCTAGAGCTCATGCTCAACAGTTTTTTCCCTAAATCTCCGACTCAGCAGGGCCCGCCCGACCACACAGTGGGAGGGCAAGGCCTAGCAAAGTCTATGATCACCAAAGACCGCATTATTAGAGCGGCAAGGTCCTTTAACCCGTTCAAGGCGCCTGGGCCCGACGGCATCTACCCAGCGTTCTTGCACGAGGCGGTGAAAAACCACCGCTTCCTGGACCTGCTCTGTCGTCTCCTTCGAGCTTGTATGGAGCTGGGCTATGTACCAGTTGCATGGAGAGAGGCCCGGGTGGTCTTTATCCCCAAGCCTGGAAAGAGCGACTACCAATCGGTGAAGGCCTTCAGGCCTATCAGCCTCACTTCTTTCTGCCTCAAGCTCCTCGAGAGACTGGTGCTTTGGCGCCTACTTTCGGTCGAGCTGAAGCGCTTCCCACTCTCGCAGAACCAGCACGCCTTCCGCGCGGGCAGGTCAACCGAGAGTGCTCTCCATGTCATTGTTGACTTCCTGGAGAGGGCCGTTCTTGGCAGCGGCTTTGCCCTCTCGCTTTTCCTGGACATTGAGGGGGCCTTCGACAACGTCATCTTCGAGGCCTTTTGCAGAGCCCTGGAATCCAGGGCCACGCACCCTCACCTTGTCCGGTGGATCATGTTCATGATCCGAAACCGCACTGTTGTGGCCCACCTGAGCGGCAGCTCTCTTTCGGTGCCTGTCCTGAAAGGGGGCCCCCAGGGCGGCGTTCTCACCCCCGTTCTCTGGAACATGGTCATGGATGAGTTGCTTTGCAGTGATCTCCACGACCCCATTCTCAAGGTGGGCTATGCCGATGATGTGACCGCGATATGCGCGGGCCCCTCGGTTGATACCATCAGAGACCTTCTGCAGGGCTTTCTGGGACGAGCGGAGCGTTGGGCAGACCAATGTGGCCTTAGACTCTCAGAGTCGAAAACCACAGCAGTCATGTTTACCAACAAACTGCTCTGGACCATTAAGCCCCTCACCCTCTATGGAAAGAATATTTCCATGGAGAAGCAGGTCCGCTGCCTGGGCCTCACTCTGGACCACAGGCTTAACTGGACTCCGCACATTCAAACTAAAGCCAAAAAAGCCCTGGCTGTACTGGCTCAGATCAGGCGCGCCGTGGGCACCACCTGGGGGCTCACCCCCAGGAAGCTGTGGTGGATTTACACTGCCATCATCCGCCCCTCGATCAGTTACGCCAGCCTCGTGTGGGCTAGCGGCCTGAGCGTCAAGAGCAACCTCGACGCTCTCTACAAAATCCAGGGCAGAGCCTGCCGCATGACTATGGGCGCTCCACCCTCTACTCCTTTTGAAGGCATGAATGCCTTCCTCTGCGCCCCTCCTTTGGATATTTATATCAAAGGAGAGGCGGCGAAGAGCACCCGGCGTCTTCTGGATGCTGGGTGGCCTTCAAGAAAGTGCGGGCCTTTAAGAAGCGGTCGCTTATCCCGCACTCTGACCTCTGCCTCAAGGCTCTCGAGGAGTGTGGCGGGCTCAACATCCTCACGGACTCGATCCCAGCCACCCTTCTCCTGAGCCAAAGGTATAAGGTCACCATTCAGCCTCGACACGAGGCGAGTGACAGCTGGAGCGACTCTGAAGTCCACTGTTACACTGACGGCTCTATGAGGCATGGTCTTTCAGGCTTCGGAGCTTGCGTCTTCTTCAAGGGAGAAGTGGTGTGGAGCTACTCCCAGCACACTGGGCTCAACTCCAGTGTTTTTCAGAGCGAGGTGCTTGCCATCAGCTCCTGCGCGGCAGAGCTGCGCCGAAGGCAGCTTAGCGGCCGGAAATTTATTTTTCACTCTGACAGCCAAGCAGCCCTTCGGGCCCTCTGCCGCAGCACCGCCAGCTCCAGGTCCGTCCTGGACTGCAACACCCAGCTCAACGGGCTTGCGCTAGGCAACCAGGTGGAGCTCAGATGGATCCCGGGCCACGCCGGCTTCCTCGGCAACGAGCGCGCTGACCTGCTGGCCAAGGCTGGCTCCGCCGGCGCGCTATTGGGGCCGGGCCCGGGTGCCCCCATCCCCGCCTCGGTGATCAATTCCCGCGTTAAGCGCTGGGCTGACTCCGAGCATCTCCGCAGGTGGCACGACACCCGGAATTGTAGGCAATCCCGTGCTGCCGTCCCCTGTCCCTCTCCTCTCCTGCGTAGAGCCCTCCTCAGGCTCAACCGCAGAGACCTCAGAGCAGTTAGCATGGCCCTCTCCGGGCATGGCTGCTTCTCTCGCCACCGCTTCCTTCAGGGCCAAGTAGCCGAGGAGCGGTGCCCCTTCTGCCGCTCAGGCAGTGAAAACGCCGAGCATTTTATCTGCCACTGCCCGGTTTTCACCAGGGCCAGGCTTACTCACCTCGGGCCAAACCCGGTTCTCTCCGACGTTTGCAGGCCCGAGAGCATCCCACTGCTCGCCCGGTACCTCAGGGACACCGGACGAGCTGATTTCTTCCCCACCGTCGGTGAGGAGGACCGCGCTGCAGGCGAGACCGACGGGTCCCCCTGAGCGACACCACTTCAACGGAAGTCGTTGGTCGCCAGGGGCTAGCGGAATGGGCGGTCTCCTCCGCCTCCTCGCTGCATCCGCCGGACGCCCCCTGCAGCTAAGTCAAGTAAGTCAAGTCAATTTGCACAGCTGTTTTACGCATGTCTATGCTTTAAAAAGACACCTCAGACACACACAAAGACGCTTCACAAGCTGAGATATTCCCTAGCAACTGTTGTTACGACGTTTCCCAATATACCGAATACTGTATATAGTAGTTTCTTGAGAAGCTGCTACATCGTCCCACTTTGATCTTTCTGCATGAAATTTGCACAGCTGTTTTACGCATGTCTCTGCTTTAAAAAGACACCTCAGACACACACAAAGACGCTTCACAAGCTGAGATATTCCATAGCAACTGTTGTTACGACGTTTCCCAATATACCGAATACTGTATATAGTAGTTTTTTGAGAAGCTGCTACATCGTCCCACTTTGATCTTTCTGCATGAAATTTGCACAGCTGTTTTACGCATGTCTATGCTTTAAAAAGACACCTCAGACACACACAAAGACGCTTCACAAGCTGAGATATTCCCTAGCAACTGTTGTTACGACGTTTCCCAATATACCGAATACTGTATATAGTAGTTTCTTGAGAAGCTGCTACATCGTCCCACTTTGATCTTTCTGTATGAAATTTGCACAGCTGTTTTACGCATGTCTCTGCTTTAAAAAGACACCTCAGACACACACAAAGATGCTTCACAAGCTGAGATATTCCCTAGCAACGGTTGCCTGAAGGCATGCTCATATCTAACTTGCATTTGGACACCGGCATGGAATGTACGTTATACTTGTATTTGCCTTCTACCGATCTGAAGCACTTTACTTTAGGCAGATCTATCAGCAATATTAACACTGTACAGGAGGCAGTTTTTCTTTATGTACATTCGTTGTCATTTTGCCATGTACATTACGCAAGAGGCCTAACACAGAATATGCCTGCACCCTGTTTTGGTATATAATCTTTCTCACTAACAAGCTCATTTTGACAATATGGATGAATTGTCTCTGCTGACTACAATATCTCTATCTTATATTGGCAAGAGTACAATAAGCACTAGCATATTTTGGTACTTAATTCATCTGACAGTTTTTTTTCGGCATGAGGTTGTCAATATGCATTTTGGCTTTGTTCCTGGTCACCATCTCAATGAGTTTCCCTACCAAGGAAGAAGTAAGCATTTTTTTGGCTTTGTGAGAGACTGACGTCTACGAATGGCTATATAGGCAAGGACCACTGTAGTGCGAGAAGAAGGACTCGGCACTCACAAACTACGGAAAAATTTTTGAAGGCTGATTTTCCACAGGCTTCGTGTCTGACTACCAGTGCGCCATTTTTGTGCAACCACATAAATTTGTGCTTTATTCATGCTTATTGCTCTGCTCATTTTTGATGCATGTTGTGCACGTAATTACATGCATACATGTAATTTTTTCTATTAATTTTTTTCAATAAATGGCTACAAGCACTAGACTTTCAAGATTTTCAAGTACGAGACACCTCGTGCAATATGCCATAATTGCCATAAATTAATTGCCATAATTGCTTACTGAGAACCTCTCATCACAATGTATCACAGAAGAAATCAGCCGGCAGAAGTGAGCTGCAGAGATGCAAACTGATACAATATACAAAAAGCATTAGCCGTATCACTGCACTATCAGAGGACAGTACAAAAATCTTTGTAAGTGGCAAGCATCACTAAACTGGGTGGTAAGGTCAGCCAATGGCCAATGTTCTTTAAAAATTCAGCTGCTAATGTAGTAAAAAAATCATCTTAATGTCTGTATCTGAAGAGGCAGCATCAAACTGAAAATCAGCCTTCAAAAATTTTTACGTGGTTTGTGAGTGTCGAGTCCTTTTTCTACAGTGGTCCTTGTATGTACATGTAGGTTTTGCAATGTAATTTGGAGTGCTAAATTATGGCTTATGAAGTACAGGTGTCTTGCCTGTGGTTGTCTAGAGGCCTTCAATAGGAACGCTGCCCCGGTGAAGTACAGTTGCTTGAGCTCCTCTGGGAAGTCTCCGGGTTGATCTAGTAGCGTTGGTAGTGCTGCCACCAGCTTCGCAGAGTCGCAGCCTTCGTGAGGTGCTGAGCTCGTAGAAGCAAATAACTAAGACGAGAGAAAGAGACTCGCACTTCGTGCAGATTTAGCAGTTCTCGCGCAGAGGTGCCCACCGTCAGCAGTCCCTGCCGGGCTGGTGCGGGGTGAGAGCGAAAGTGCTAGCTTCGGGCGATCTGAGCTGGCCTGCTAGCTGATAGCAGGAACAATCAGAGCCAGAGGCAGTCACGCGCAAAGTCGGGAGTCTTGGAGTTCAACTTAAGCGTCAACTTGGCACAAACTTAGAGTTCGCTAGAAACGAAACGGAAGGAACGCTAGGAAAGCTTGGAAAGCTAGGAACGCGAGGAACGGTAGGAACGCTGAAAACGCAGAAACGAGAGGCTGAAACGGAAGGGCCGGTTAACGGAAGGAAAGAAAGGCTTGTCTGAGCCAAGCCAGGAGAGGGGCTGCATTTATAGGGAGGATCGATTGCACCATAGCACGAAAGGCCCCCGCTGAGAGTCATAAGTGACTCTGTTGCTATTTTTAGCAACAAACAAGCGGGCCCTGCCTCAGAGGAGGCAAGGGGGGGTCCGGGCGCACGTGATCTCCCCATAAACACGAGCCCAGCGTACAATGATGAAATCATTGCACTTTGGACTAAAGAAGGAAGAGGGCCTTGTCATGTGACTGACTCACATGACAAGGGGAAAAGGCCCACAAGTGAAGGCACTCGTGACCGTGGGACCGGAAAACAGGAAGGCACTCCAAATTTGGAGATGCCTGACAGAGAACGAAACAGAGGCAGGCCAGACCAAGCTGTCTGGGCACTGCAAAAAGGGAAAGCGAGACAAAAGGGGCAAACGAGGACAAACAGACAGACAGACAAACGGGCAGAGGACAGGCCAGGGACAGGCGGGAGGGACAGGCAACTGCCCAGCGGCAGACAGAAACCTGGGGAGAAGGCGAGGGCAACAGCTGACTAGTGCGGCGCCTAACTAAACTAGCGACTCACTACACTCTCCCCGTTCAAATAAAGAGGCGGAGTGAAGCGGCGCGCGCTTTATTTAAAACAAAGTAAACGTGAATTTACTGACAAAAGAAAACACACAAAATTTCAAATGCGCTCGTGAAATTGCGCGACTGGCCAGGTCGTAAAGATAGTGGCCTGATACCGCGGGGGCGCCAACCCGCTAATAGCCTGCGCCTAACTATTCCTCGTGCTCCAGCCCGCAAAATTAGTGCTCGAATTTGGTGTGGGGGCGCCGGCCCACCCTAGAAATGGCGCCTAAATATTGCGCGGGCGATACCTGAATACACAAGCCAACCGGCTTAAAATTCCTGCATAAGGGCGCTTAACTAGCGCGGCAAACGGGGCAACTTCATTGTCAACAGGGCGTACATCAGCGTACGGCCGCCAATCAGTCAAAATAGCACAGACGCGGAGTCATCAAGAGCATCGGCAGGTCTTCTTCCCCGCCGCCCATGAATCGGGCAACGCGGACGGCCGCCAGGTGGAGAGCGTACGGCCGGTTCGGCCGCTCCAGGTCGGGGCCGGCCAGGCCGACCGCCTCCGCGAATAACCGGCTCCTCTCCTCGGCCGTGGTTTGACGGAGCTCCGCCCAGATCGGGCCACCGAGGTCAACGATTTCTCCGCCTTGCCGAGCCGCTCTGACGAGTACAGCGCTTATCAGGTTGGCGCCGGCAGCGATGACGGTAGCTCGGTATTCCGGTATTGGCGACTCCGTTTGAGTGCCGGTATCGAGCGTTTCCGCCGGACGTTCGGGCGATGGTGGCGGGGCCCTGGGCAGGGTGCGGCGCAGCGACGCGGCCAGGTCGGTCCAAACAGCTGAGGAGCATGCGGCCGCTCCCTGAGTGTCATCGGTCCAAGACATCGGAGACGGGGCCGCGTCGGGATGCCTGGCGTCGTCGAGATCCCCTCCGCGTTCATCTGTTCCGCCGGGCCTGCCGTGGTGCTCCGACCCGACTCGCTCACGGGCCGCCGGCCGAGCCCCGTCGATGTCTGGAAGGGAATTGCGGACTTGGAGGCGGATGTCCGCCAAGCCCCGCATCACCTGCTGTTCCAGCTGCACGTAAGCCAAAGCGGCCGCGATCCGGTCGACCATGAGTGTCCGCGCAGTCGCGTCTGGCGATGGCGAGTCGCGCGTGAGGTCGATGACTTCGGGCGAGTGTCGTTGACCCCGAGCGGGGTGTTGAGCTGCATGGCTCTCCAGAACGGGCGAAGGGCTTCGCCTGGGTGCCGATGTTCGGAGTGGCCTCCCATTCCGCCTCTGGGGCTCGGGAGACGGCGTGCGACGGTGAGGGCGCCGATCAACCTGGCGCGTCGGCCTCGCCGAGCCGTTGCCTTCAGCCCTGAGTCTCCGGTTAATTGTCTCCAGCGGGCGCCGCGGGATCCCCATGGTCTCTGGCGAGACCGGGGTACCAGGTCGGCGCCGGCTACGGCTAGGCCGCCCTTGCTCCGCATCGGACGAGGAGCTTGAGCTCACGTGGAGCGGACGCTTGTGCATTTCTGCGCTGCAAGGTTTTAATTTGTGCACACGCATGCGGGCGGTGCGACTAACGTACGTTTTGGCCCTAGGATCGCTAATCAGAAGCCTCTCCGGCGGCCTCCGATCCCTAACTGGCCTACCTACCACTACTGGTATGGGAGACGCTTCCACCTGAGTGGTGCAAGGAGGTGGCGCAGGAGACTGCACCGCCGAAAAAGGTTCGGGAAGGGGGACGCATGGACAGGTGAAAAAGAAGCAGCAGGTGCAGACGCATTCAAACCAGGCACACCATCATGGCGATCACCATACGGCAGTGGCTCACGCCGAAATGCACTTGCCTGGTTCGCTGGTGTCGTGACCGGTCCACCTCCTGGCTGCACATCCGGGATCGCCAACGGCCGGAAGCGCCACCGGAAGGCCGGCCATGCGTCATCATCATCATCGTCCTCGTCCGGATCGTCCTCCGGAATCGGTGTCAGAGTCGCGGGTCCTGCACCGTCCGGGGCATCAGTCAACCTGCAGCGCTTCTTGGCCTGGTCGACTTCTGGATCCGAAGTCAGCTGGTAGTCGGCATCAGGGACGAGTAGCAGATTCCGGCGATGGACTACTAGCTCGTCGCGCCTGGCCCGCGGGTTTGGCACTCTACGGCGAATCTTGTAGACGACCTCGCCCTTGGGTTCGACTACCTCGTACAGCGCTTTGCGAGGTCGATGGAACTTCGCCGCTTCATCCGGTTCGAGCACCGGGTTGTTGAGGAAAACCAGGTCACCAGGTTGGAGCTTCTTGGCAGCGGGCAGGTTCGAATAGTGCTCGTCGCGCAGTTGCTGATGCAGATGCAGGCGTTCTTTGGCTAGCTCAGTCGCTTCGTCCAAACGGCGCTGGAAGTCCTTGACATAGTCAGGCAGATTGGCATACTCCGGCAGCTTCTTGATCGCGTTGTCGATTGGTAGTCGAAAGTCTCGACCAAACACCAGGTAGTGAGGCGTGAAACCTGTCACCGGGTGTACACTAGAGCGGAGCGCCATCAAGCAGGCTGGGAGGAAGGTGTCCCAGTCGTTATGGTTGCGCTCGAGGAGGCAGGTGAGGACACTCTTCAGCTGCTTGTTGAGGTTCTCGACTTGCCCATTAGAAGCTGGGTTGTACGGTGTTGTCGTCGTATGCCGGATGCCAAACAGGTCGCAGAACTTCTTGAAAGCTGAGCCAGTGAAATTGGTTCCTTGATCAGTGTGTATCCAGCATGGTACACCAAAGTCAGGGATCAAGCGCTCCTGCAGGATCTTGATGACCGTCTTGGCTTTCTGGTTCCTCATCGGATAGGCGAACGGGTACTTCGACGTCGCGTCGCATAGCGTCAAGATGTAGCGGTTCCCGCTCTTGCTCTTCTGGGCGATAGGGCCTACTACATCGCAATGTACTCTTCCCAGGACTTCGCACACAGGGAAGCTCTGTACAGGTACTCGGTCTCGTCTTCGGGATTTACTTTCAAGACAGGCGCGGCACTTACTGATAAAGTTCTCGGTGACACGGGCTAGTCCGGGCCTCCAGAATCGTTCACGTAGCCGCTTCAACGTCTTCGTCTGGCCGAGGTGTCCACACAGTGGCGAACTGTGGAGCTCCTGGAGCACCTGGGCATCTAGAGCTTCGGCAGGACAACCTTCGGGGCTGCTGGCCATCAGTCAGATCGATCATCAGCAGGCCGTTGTCCTCTCGCAGATTATCATAATATCCGAGCAGATTCCGCTGCTCCTTCGTCAGTCGCAACCGGGCGTCGAACTCAGGCTTCAGGGCTTTGTTCTCGACCAAGTTGAGCACGTAGCTGATTGCTCGGTCGGCGCGCTGCGCGTCGACAAACTGTTGCCGCGTCATCGGCATCCTCAGAAAATCAGTGAGCACGGCGCGGCATGGCTGAGGGTTCCGGATTTCCTCAGTCTCCGCTTCTGTGGCTCGCAGTTGATCACGCGACTCCGTCTTGTCGGCGTCAGGATTAGGTCGCTCCGAGGGACTTTGTCTCACAACGTCGGCGTACGATCGCTGATCTCGTTTCGAAGTTCTCATCGTCGCTCTCTTGACAGGAATTTCCGCAGCTGGAGCAGTGCACTTGCCTCCACTGCACAGCCCAGGCGACTCTTGGCTGTAGGGCGAGACGCAACACGTGAAGCACGCCTCGTCGCAGGCAGCCGTAGCCGTCGGCTCGATCATCGTCGTCATTGGGTGAGTCTTCTCCAGCACTGGGCGGTGTCGCAAAGGGGGACTCGACTTTCCGCACAGGCGATGAGCAGCTGTCTGTCGGCTCGGGGGACAGAGCGTTGACCTTGCAGCCGTCGCGAGAGTCTGGCCTCTGTCAACACGGCGAGAACTCTCAGCGCAAAACTCCGGGGAGTTGAACTTACATTGCTGGTCTGGATTCGCGTTGTGGGCTGTCATCAGAAGGGCTGCTTGTTCAGTGGCCTCTGAGTCGTGGTCCATGGGCGTCTCCAGATTCCGAGACCCGCAGTCTTGGACATCATCAAGGAGGTCTACGTCAGCAGTGGCCTCCGAGGTTTTGTCCGGGCGAATCTCCAAGTAACGGCAGTCGGCGTGGGCGTCGCTGCGGAGGGCTGAGGTGTCAGTGGCCTCCGGGTTGGTGTCCAAACCGGTCTCCAGGCGTTGACTGCAGCGATGGTCGTCGTGCTGAAGGACTGCTGGCGCAGTGGCCTCCAGGTCTTCGGCCAGGGCAGTTTCGGCCTCCTTGTTGCGAGTGTGGACCTTCTTCGTGCGGGCTGCTCTCGCAGTGGCCTCACGTGTGGTGTCCAATTCCGGCTCCAGGCTGGTGTCATCACCGGGTCGGGCTGCAGAACCGGGGTGCTCCAGCAGTCGGCCATGTTCGAAGTCAACCGGTGGTGTCTCCGGGCGTCTTGACAGGGCGTCAGCGTTGGCGTGGTCCTTGCCTTTGCGATGGTGAAGCTGGAAGCGGAACTCGCTTAATCGCTCAATCCAACGGCCCAAGATGCCTGTGACCTGCGTCTGGTTCAGCAGCCACAGCAAGGCCCGATGGTCAGAACGAACTTCAAACTTCTTGCCGATTAAATAATGACGGAAATGTCGCATCGCGTCCACGATTGCAAGCAGCTCTTTCTTCGTGACCGTGTAGCGCTTCTCAGGATCACGAAGCTTCCGGCTAAAGAATGCAATTGGGCGCTCGACGCCGTCGGATTGCCGTTGTCCAAGACAAGCGCCTATGCGAATGTCTGAGGCATCCGTGTCTAGGACAAACTTCACATTAGGATCTGAGTTAAACTCAGGCAGAGCGAGAACTTCAGTCGAACACAACTTCTTCTTCAACGTGTCGAACGCTACCTGGTGCTCATCAGTCCAATGCTGCCGCAGGCTGCCGATGTCCTTTCGAGTCAGGGCATGTAGCGGCGCAGCAAATCCAGCGTAGCCGTTGACAAACTTGTGGTAGTAATTGGCGAGGCCTAGGAATTGTCTCAGTTGAGTAACGGACTGTGGCACGGGCCAATCACGGATCTGCGCAATCTTGTCCTCACAGGTCTTCAGGCCGTCGGGAGTCACGACGTGGCCTAGATAATGCAGCTCCTTGAGGAACAAATGGCACTTCTTCGGCTTGACCTTGAGGTTGGCTGCGATAATCCGCTGGAGTACAGTCCGCAGGTTGTCCAGCTGCTCCTCGAAGGTCACAGAGTGCACCACGATGTCATCCATGTAGCCAAGCGCAGTCTTTGGCGTCAGGCCGTCCAGGAGCTTATTGATGCAACGCTGAAAGCTGCCTGGACTATCGTGGAGACCCATCGGTAGAACATTGAAACAGAATTGTCCGCGGTCAATCACAGAGAACGCCGTCAGGTGCTGATCGCAGTCGCGCAGCGGGATCTGCCAGAATCCTTGAGCGAGATCCAAGCTAGAGTACCACTGGGCACCACGCAGCTTCGCGAAGGTCTCCTGAATGTGCGGCAGCGGGTACGGGTGGTACACACACTTGTCGTTGAGAGCTCTGAAGTCATGCACCAGCCTGATGTTGCCGTCCTTCTTGGGCACTATCAGCATTGGCGAGTTGTAGCTAGAATAAGCCGGGCGAATGATGTGCTTCGCCAGCATCTCGTCTAGCAGGGCGTCTAGCTTGTCCTTCAGATGAGGCGGGATCCTGCGCGGTGGTAGCGCAACTGGTGTCCGATCCTTCAGGATGATCTCGTGGGTCACCAAGTGTGTCAGGCCAGCGTCTAGCAGATGCTTCGAGAAGGCTGCTTGACACTCAACTAGTAGATCTCGCACTCTCTGTCGTTGATCTTCGGACAGCTCGCTGTTGATCTCGACTTCCTCTAGCCAAGCTGTGCTGGACTCTTCAGGGCTCCTTGGCAAATGTCGCACTTCAGGTTCCGGCGTCTCTTCCAGGTACATCAGGTCGGCAGTTCTAAGTGGTGTCGCAACCCAACGCGGATGCCCGACTGCAGGAACACCTCGCAGTCAGCAGTGTTGACGACCTCGATGTAGCCTCGACCTTCAGGCATCGTCATCAGAGCTGGAGCTGCTTCCAGAGTGTTGCAGCTGGGGTGCAGTCTCGACTTCACCAGCTCGACGATTGATGGCGATCCTCGGTTCTCGGGGTGGCCGACATCCAACTGGACGGCCAACAGCGCTGAGCTTCTCGGCGGCAGAGTGCACTTCTCGGAGGTGTACACCCGGCATGATTGAAGCTCACGGCGCGAATAGCGAACGGGAATGCACGCGCCATTGTTGAACTTTAACATTCCTTGCGCAAAGTCCAAGTTTGGCAGTGTTCACGCATGAAATTAATACCAAGCAAATTTTCACAATCGGTGACCGTGACCAGGAATTCGGTGTCCGCGACGACATCACCAACTCCACCGGGATGATCACCTTACACGCAAGGGGTAGCTGCGTACCGTCGTACATGGTCACGCAATCCGGGATAGCATGCGATATGATACAACGAGGCATCCGACGTCTAACATTGGCCCAGGTCGACGCTCCAAGAAAGTTTTTCCGACTGCCGCTGTCTAGTAGGAAAGGGACTTCTCGGCCCGCCAATCGGCCGGTGACGTACGGATCAGCCTCACGCGCATGGATTTTTTGATCATCGGAGGTGTCCACGAAACCTCCGCACTCAGCCTCACTTACTGATGAGCGACTGTCGGACTGGGCATTGGCGTCTGCGCAGCCGACATCCTCTTCTTCTGGTGAGCGTTCGGAGTCTGCCAAGTAGCCGGGGCTTGGGCTCTGCGGAGGGCGTTGCCGTGGGCGCTCTCCGTCTCGCCGTTTCCCTGGTTCTGGCGTAACGGGCACTGTGCATTGCGATGACCAGGCTGACCACAGCCATAGCAGATCATGGCTTTCGCCGGCGGACTCGTTTTCTGCTGCTGGTCACGCTGCACCAGGTTGTCTAGCAGTCGCTGCTGTTTCTCTAGCAGATCAGTCAGAGCTAGGAGAGCTTGAGCGGTGGCGTCGGGCGTCGGGTCACCGTCGCGCTCCCCGTTCAGCATGCGAACCGGGGGTTGAGCAGAGCGCTGCGCCAGTTCCTTGGCGCCTTCCAGACGATGGAGTTCTCGAATAGCGGCCAGCAGATTGTTCGGGCGGACCCAATAGAGCCGCTCGCGCAGATCTGGTGTCGTCCTGATGCCAGCTAGGAACTGATCAGCCAGCTCCCGCTCTCGATCCTCAGGGTGCATTCGAGGGTACGCTCGCTCTCCCAAGGTGCGCAGGGCATCAGCGTACTCTTCTGCTGACTCATTCTTGCCTTGCTGACGGCGCCTCAGCAGCTCTCGATATTCATCCGCGCCACCGTGGCGGGCGAATCTCTCGATCAGTCGCTGCCTGACCTCCTCGTAGCCAGCATAGCGTGGGAGGTGCATACTGAGCAGAGCCGGGTAAGCGGTTGCCAGATCTAGACTCGCAACGAGGTGCTGCTTCATCTCGATCGGGTCTTCGATACGCTCCATCTCGCAGCGCTGCTCGAACGCGGCGAGCCAGACGTGGATGTCCTGGCTGGGCGTGTACTTTACAATCTTAACAGATTTGCTTACCGGCCGCTCCATCTGCTGCTGCAGAGCTGCCATCATCGTTCTCACATCCTGGGGCCTGATGTTCTGGCCGAGGTCGTCCAAACCTGGCAGAAGCTCGTCTGGCGGGTCTTCGGACACTTCGCTTCTCGCACTTCGCCGCGGCATCTGCTGACCAAGGTCGTTGACCGCTGCTGCTGCGGCAGCCGATGCTGCTGCAGGTCTCGAACTGCTGATGTGCTGATCCAGCCGGCTGCTGCACCGGCTCTCTTCTCTCTCGTTAAACATTTCAAATTAGTAGAATAGCCGAATTCTTACTCGAAAGAGCGGTTGTCTTGGGTGTAGTAGTAGTCGAATCTTGACTTGTCGGATCCCAGATAGTCGTGTCGTTGACTCGTCGAATCCCACCGCTGCCACCAGTGAAGTACAGGTGTCTTGCCTGTGGTTGTCTAGAGGCCTTCAATAGGAACGCTGCCCCGGTGAAGTACAGTTGCTTGAGCTCCTCTGGGAAGTCTCCGGGTTGATCTAGTAGCGTTGGTAGTGCTGCCACCAGCTTCGCAGAGTCGCAGCCTTCGTGAGGTGCTGAGCTCGTAGAAGCAAATAACTAAGACGAGAGAAAGAGACTCGCACTTCGTGCAGATTTAGCAGTTCTCGCGCAGAGGTGCCCACCGTCAGCAGTCCCTGCCGGGCTGGTGCGGGGTGAGAGCGAAAGTGCTAGCTTCGGGCGATCTGAGCTGGCCTGCTAGCTGATAGCAGGAACAATCAGAGCCAGAGGCAGTCACGCGCAAAGTCGGGAGTCTTGGAGTTCAACTTAAGCGTCAACTTGGCACACAACTTAGAGTTCGCTAGAAACGAAACGGAAGGAACGCTAGGAAAGCTTGGAAAGCTAGGAACGCGAGGAACGGTAGGAACGCTGAAAACGCAGAAACGAGAGGCTGAAACGGAAGGGCCGGTTAACGGAAGGAAAGAAAGGCTTGTCTGAGCCAAGCCAGGAGAGGGGCTGCATTTATAGGGAGGATCGATTGCACCATAGCACGAAAGGCCCCCGCTGAGAGTCATAAGTGACTCTGTTGCTATTTTTAGCAACAAACAAGCGGGCCCTGCCTCAGAGGAGGCAAGGGGGGGTCCGGGCGCACGTGATCTCCCCATAAACACGAGCCCAGCGTACAATGATGAAATCATTGCACTTTGGACTAAAGAAGGAAGAGGGCCTTGTCATGTGACTGACTCACATGACAAGGGGAAAAGGCCCACAAGTGAAGGCACTCGTGACCGTGGGACCGGAAAACAGGAAGGCACTCCAAATTTGGAGATGCCTGACAGAGAACGAAACAGAGGCAGGCCAGACCAAGCTGTCTGGGCACTGCAAAAAGGGAAAGCGAGACAAAAGGGGCAAACGAGGACAAACAGACAGACAGACAAACGGGCAGAGGACAGGCCAGGGACAGGCGGGAGGGACAGGCAACTGCCCAGCGGCAGACAGAAACCTGGGGAGAAGGCGAGGGCAACAGCTGACTAGTGCGGCGCCTAACTAAACTAGCGACTCACTACACTTACTACTGTTGACTTACTTCCCAGATCGACGATGCCGTCTCTCGGGCAAGGAAGGCGCACTCCATTCCTAAAGATTACCGAAATCGAGATCCTATTTTCTCGTTTTTATGCTCGCGACTGGGAATGAGAAATAACTTAAGAAATCGTATGACTATGTGGAATTGGCTTCGGAAAGCCACATCTACATGTAGTACCCGATGTTCGCCCGGACAACCTCCTCATGAAGATGAGTCTTGTTTCCAACAGAACAGCAATTCTTTTAGACCTCATAGCTCCACTGAATATCAGCCAACCAGTGGCCATGCTGAAGCCCAGCCAGCAGCTGGCCAGGCGACCAACAATGAGAGAGCCGGAAGTCCTGAAGGGACTCCTGAAGGGACTCCTGAAGGGACTCCTGAAGGGACTCTTGAAGGGACTCCTGAAGGGCAACTTGTTATGGACTGCTCCTCAAGGAATGAAGTGACAGCGACAGTGACAATATCGATTAACGCTATAAGGAAGATTAATTTACGAATCAATAATTCCAAGTATGTTTTTTCGAAGCCAGCACTAAATGAAGCTCTCTGCAAATCATAAAATGCTGACTGTGTTGAATAAAGACAGGGACAATGCAGTTATCGCGGATCAAGTCGGACGTGATATTTATGGGGTGTTTTATGTTTCGTTGCACGAAATGTTTTGATGCTTATTTTCTGTAGTTTGATTCTCAGTTGCTGACGGGATTACCCCATCCTGAGTCGATAACATTAATTCTGTTCGATTTTACTAATGTGCACTGTGCACTAATTTCATGCAGAAAGACCAAAGTGGGACGATGTAGCGGCTTCTCAAAAAACTACTATATACAGTATTCGGTATATTGGGAAACGTCGTAACAACAGTTGCTAGGGAATATCTCAGCTTGTGAAGCGTCTTTGTGTGTGTCTGAGGTGTCTTTTTAAAGCAGAGACATGCGTAAAACAGCTGTGCAAATTTCATGCAGAAAGATCAAAGTGGGACGATGTAGCAGCTTCTCAAAAAACTACTATATACAGTATTCGGTATATTGGGAAACGTCGTAACAACAGTTGCTATGGAATATCTCAGCTTGTGAAGCGTCTTTGTGTGTGTCTGAGGTGTCTTTTTAAAGCAGAGACATGCGTAAAACAGCTGTGCAAATTTCATGCAGAAAGATCAAAGTGGGACGATGTAGCAGCTTCTCAAAAAACTACTATATACAGTATTCGGTATATTGGGAAACGTCGTAACAACAGTTGCTAGGGAATATCTCAGCTTGTGAAGCGTCTTTGTGTGTGTCTGAGGTGTCTTTTTAAAGCAGAGACATGCGTAAAAGTTTCTATAAATTCACAGTATCTTGCGTAATAAATAGACAATTTTGTTAAACATTTAATGAACGATTTCTGAATGTCTGTCTGAATGTCTGTCGGGAAACCAATACATTTTGATAAGACACGTTTTGATAAGCAACATGCCGCGACTGCACTGCAAGTAACAGAGGCTACGGCAATGAATTTGATGAATTTCTTCTTTCGATGAAAGAAAGAAAGAAAAAAGTTTTTGAAAGTTATAACACAGTTAGTTGTTATACTATAAGTTAACTATGTAAAAAATAAAAATTTGGTTGTCAAAATAAGTCATTTTGTTTTATAATATAATTTTTAGCTAAAAACTAAATATTATTATTATTTACAGCGACATGATTTGGTTTCTTCATTTTTATGCATTTTAAATAATTAATGCTTTTATATACCGTGCATGCTACAGCGTAAAGTATGTAACTTGTAGTTACACAATATTAAGTTTATAAACTTCTACAGTTCTACTGTAGTACATGTAACGAGAAGCAATAAACTTTCTGAAATATATAATCTTACTATATGTGCCCTAATCCTATTCAACAAAACTTGCTTTGCTTCACTGAGTACTGAGTAGCTGAGTAGCTATAATTTACAGGGGCGGCCCCAAAAATAGCTTGATAAAACATATTGCGACCCACTAAAACCTAAGTTTGCACACTTTAAGACTTTAAGCTTGATTTTTCGCCCCCCCCCTCCTACACGCATTTTTGCACCCTAGCTTAAAAATTGGCGCCCCTCATACTTATGTTGGCGCCCCAAACTATGACCGCCTTTCCCCAATTGAAATTCTAGATCCGCGTGTTCCGCCACTGGCTAGAATGACGAAGTGCAAAGGGCCTAACTCAGCTCATTAAGTACAGTTTATTTAGATTTATTTTAATCATTTTCAACCGCTATGGAAACGTTATAAAGACATTTTTATTTACAGTCTGTTAAACAGGTTTGATGTGTTGAAATGTACAACTGTTAGCTTTTTTCAGCTCTATACAAAATTCGCTTTATTTAGTTAGTACTTTTTATAATTTTTATGTACATGTTTCACTTTGCAATAACTCAATTCAAAATTCAAAAATTCAATTCAATTCTAAAATTTTTTTTAAAAATCGCACGAAGGGCTATTGCAGTTCCAAAGTTAATTTTGTAAGCCATAAAATTTAAACTATACAATAGTTATATCACAGATTTTGGTGCAATTGTCCTTGTTGTCTGATATGAATTAAAAATGGAAAGAAGCAAAGTCGTGTAAGTTGAAATTAAAGTGTGCAAGGTTAAAAGAGTTTGAAAGGAGCATTAAGTGAGTGAAAATTTGATTCCTTATTTCTTTATGGGGTTTAAAATTTTATATTGTTATCATAGCTAGATTTCTCAAAAATTTGGAAATATAACTTATTGAAATACGAGTACTTTGTACTTTCAAAATAAAAAGAAACTCTTTAATGAGATATTCACTGCCCTCTGTCTGGCATGTTTTTATTCTTCAGTTATAAATTTTTCGACAGGCTGGCCTAGCTATGAGTGGTGATCAGAAACCGCTGACTGGTGCCACAGCAACTGGCGCCACCCCGGTAGGCGCCACAACTCGCGGCGGCAGTGGCCTCACGCTGCGCTCAAAAGACGACGCGAGATCGTTGGCTGTTCTGGAGGTTCTGCTTTATTTTAATAAGTAAGAATCTTTAGTCTTAGTTAAATATTTGTGTTGATTTTCATACCGTCCAGTGTAGAACGTAAGAAGCCTTTGTCTAACAAGAGACACCCCTGCCTAACAAGAGATACCCCTGTCTAACAAGAGACACTCCTGTCTAACAAGAGACACCGCTGTCTAACAAGAGACACCACTGTCTAACAAGAGACACCGCTGTCTAACAAGAGACACCCCTGTCTAACAAGAGACACCCTTGTCTAACAAGAGACACCCCTGTTTAAAAAGAGACACCCCTATCCAACAAGAGATACCCCTGTCTAACAAGAGACACCCTTGTCTAACAAGAGACACCCCTGTCTAACAAGAGACACCCCTGTCTAACAAGAGACACCCCTGTCTAACAAGAGACACCGCTGTCTAACAAGAGACACCCCTGTCTAACAAGAGATACCCCTGTCTAACAAGAGACACTCCTGTCTAACAAGAGACACCGCTGTCTAACAAGAGACACCCCTATCTAACAAGAAACAGTCTTGTCTAACAAGAGACACCACTGTCTAACAAGAGACACCGCTGTCTAACAAGAGACACCCTCGTCTAACAAGAGACACCCCTGTCTAACAAGAGACACCCTTGTCTAACAAGAGACACCCCTGTTTAAAAAGAGACACCCCTATCCAACAAGAGATACCCCTGTCTAACAAGAGACACCCTTGTCTAACAAGAGACACCCCTGTCTAACAAGAGACACCCCTGTCTAACAAGAGACACCGCTGTCTAACAAGAGACACCCCTGTCTAACAAGAGACACCCCTGTCTAACAAGAGACACCGCTGTCTAACAAGAGACACCCCTGTCTAACAAGAGACACCCCTGTCTAACAAGAGACACCCCTGTCTAACAAGAGACACCCTAATTTAACAACGAACTTATCTTAAAACTTGCGCAAACATGCTCCAACCCAGGTTCTACATCGCACTTTTCTGGCTGTGCCAAATCCTGATGTTCATCTACAAAGGCGAAAATCTGCCCTATGCAACCGGCATTCTGGCTGGCGAAGTCATACTGCAGTTCGCCCTAACCGCAGTGGACTTATTGAGAGTCTACCTGTTCAGCTACGGAAATTTGGCCGGCAGCCGGGTAGCCGCGATTCTCGGCATCATTCTCACTTTTCTGGCCATTCTCGGTGTCATTTACCTGCTCCTGTTTCAGACTTACACGCTAAGGCCGGAGTTGATCACCTGCAGTTTAGCGTTGGTCTTCTATCTATTGGGCGTCATTCTGGCTATTGGAGCGTTGATCTACATGACCTGATGGGGCTTTGTTTATTTAGAGACAGCTGGATCTGTTGACACTGGTTCCTAAGCATCTGTCTGTCTGTCTCTGTCTGTCTGTCTGTCTGTCTGTCTGTCTGTCTGTCTGTCTGTCTGTCTGTCTGTCTGTCTGTCTGTCTGTCTGTCTGTCTGTCTGTCTGTCTGTCTGTCTGTCTGTCTGTCTGTCTGTCTGTCTGTCTGTCTGTCTGTCTGTCTGTCTGTCTGTCTGTCCGTCTGTCTGTCCGTCTGTCAGATAGTAACCAGCCCGTTCCTCAGTCCCTCCATGTATCTATTCATTTTGCTATCGTCTGGCACGATAAATTTATTAGTTATGATTTCGTTATTTAAAACTTTAGTGCTACTGCCCTCTGTAACGTTAGGAACTAGAGCTGTAACTAAACTTGATAGGAACATTAAGGAACAGTTTAGTCCCAGAGTAATAAATGCTTCAGCATTGTATAATTCGTCAGTAGTTACACGTAGAGAGCTCTAAGAGATTACTTTACTTTCTTAGAGCCCTTAGAGATGCCTTCGGTTGTGATATTGTAAATGCTGCATAGATCATAATTTTTAGTATATGGATTGATTTTGTGATGATTATAAGAGCGGATATTATGTACCAGCGCTTACTTATTTTTCAGACAACTCTAGGTCAGCCCTTTTTATGTTACGTCAGTTTAGGTCAACTGCAGTCCTTCTAGGTCAGCCTCAGTAGTTTTAGATCAGCTCCATTTAGTTTAGCTGAGCTCCAAGTCACTCTAGGTCAGCTCCAAGTCACTCTAGGTCAGCTCCTGTCACTCTAGGTCAGCTCCAGTCACTCTAGGTCAGTTCCATTCAGTCTAGGTCAACTCCTGTCACTCTAGGTCAGCTCCAACAACTCTAGGTCAGCTCCAGCAATTCTTAGGTCAGCTCCAGTTTATGTTGGATAAGTTAATAAACAGTATTAATAACATTTATTTCCGCAGCTCTGAACAATGACCCTGAAAGTGGTGACCCGCGGCAAGAGCCGCCTTGTGAAAAGTGTCCAGTTAGCCCAGCGAGCGATATTCCTGAACGCCTACTACCTGGCCTTCTTCATGGTGATCGAAGTTGGCCTGTTCGTGTGGAAAGGCGAAAATCTGCCATTTGTAACCGGCATCCTACCTCAAGAAGTTTGCCTACTATTTATATTAGCATTCATGGAGATATTCAGACTGCGGATTGCCAATCTTGGCAACATACTCGAGGCCAAGGGTGCGGCAATCTCCGTTATAGTCTACAGCCTGTTTAGCGGCGTTGGGATTGCCTTCTTTGCTGTCTGGCAGACCTACGTTCTCCGCTTGGAGTTCATTCTCTGTATCGTCTATCTGGTCTTCCTGTTATTGGAATTGGTGTTATTTATTGTCGGCGTTGTCGTCTATCAGCCGCAATAAACTAATTAATAATTTAATCTAACCGTCCAAGACTTCCTATGTACATTCCCGTTATCAAATGTACAGTAACGGTCCGACCAGAGACAGAAACCTACGTGCATGTAGCACTGGTCTATATGGGTACACGGTGAACTGGGCTGGACCTAGTTCGGGAAGCCTCGGCAGTCTGCAGTCTAAAAATAGAATACCTCCGGGTTTTCCTTCTAGAATTCTGATTATAGATTATTCTAGAATAAATTTGAATCCCATTTCCTCTTGCCCAACGGCAGCGTCCTAAGAGGCCTCCAGAAAAACCTCAATCCTGTGCCCGGACTGACTAATTTTGTCCAGCGTGGGTCCACCCGACTAGATGGGTAATTTTCCATTTTTCCTTTAGTGGAATCCCTATCTAGTCTAGCTAGGTTGCTGGGTAAATCTCTGTTTCTTTCGTCACTGAAACTTCCAATGTACATTCTGGCTAAAAATAGAACGACATGTACGTTTAGAACGCTTCAGGGGACGAAATTATATGTACATTTGTTTTATTTTAATTGTTCCCTCCATCCGTCCCAGCTAGGAGGCCCATCCAAGCTAATCTGTAATATTTATCTATCGTTACAACAAAGTTCAACGTAAACTATAACTTTTATTAGCATATATTAGCATATATGAAATATGAGAGTTTCTTTGTAAATTATATTTGTTACAAAGACACAAACGGCTGCTGGTTTGGCTGTGTTGTAGCGATTTTGTATTGGATTTCCTCATATTAATGTACTACATATTTGGTTGTTCCAATGAAATACAAGATAAAATAGTTTTTTGTTGACAAAACAGCACTGCTTAAACTATAGTATTTGTCATGCTGTCTCGGCCTGGAGACATCCAAACTCAGCCAGTCCCATTCCGCAATGCGTTTTTTTTGGCTCGAGCTAGTCGACTTTTACCATAGACATGCTTCTTAGGGCCATGCTATCTCAGCCTGGGACATGCAATCTCAGCCAATATAGATTTCAATTGCAAACAGATCTCAATGCTATCATTTCTATAACGTGACATGAAATGGCAACAAACAGCAATGAATGAACGCAGCAAGAAAAGTCAGTAAGGGTACGCAACAACGCTGAGATTGCATGTCCCAGGCTGAGATGGCATGGCCTTAAGAGGCATGTCTATGGTAAAACTTGACTGGCTTACGTAAAAAATCGCACTGTCGGGATGGGCTGGCTGAGTTTGGATGTCTCTGGGCTGGGATGGCATGACAAATACTATACTTGTACACCGGAACTGAACTTTGCAACTATTTATTTGTTAATTCATATTGTTAAGCTAAAAAATCGCGAAACTAAGGTTTCTATTGCAAGTAGGTAAGCTCAGACATTGTAGGAAGAAGGAAAGTATTGATTATAATAATCAATTAGGTTCAGGTCTTGAACTGGAGTTCTCAATCTTACTGTAACAGCCAGCGTAAGTGAATTATTGATTCCAAGCGACCCAGCATCAAACTAGTGAGCAGTTGCTTCTCATCTCAAAATTATTCTTCGACTCACTAATCTTCTCGGAGCCTGGATCTTGGAGAATTAAATGAGCTAAGGGGAAATTGGAGCCTAAAAAGAAATTGCCATCATTTAAACTTTTAAAGTAGGAGTCACGCGCCTCCTTTATGCGGCCAAGCTCAAAGCTGCTACAGTCTTATATGCGCTTTTTTCTGTTTCTAGGAGGATCTTTGGAACTTTCAAATATAATCGATGCAATAAAAGTTTTGCAAAAAATATGCATTGCCATTTTTTCTGACTATGCAGAGTTTCACACATGGAATATGGAGTGGTAGCTTTGTCTCTGCGCGTGTTATAGTGGATGTATTAGGGTGAACCAAAAGTTCGTGCGTTTTTCTGACTTAAAATAGACAGAATAGGTCGGTAGGTCGACCAGAACGTGGCCGAACTTCGAGGCTCGTGTCGCCACTCGAAAAGCGCTGGTACCACTTCTGTGCTGTTCTGTCCTGAAGGGCATCCTGCCCTTCAGTTTCGCGAATCTTTTGAGCTGCGTCCGTTGCTGTGAAGCCGAGCTTCCAGTAATGTCGCAGAATAGCGAGATTATCGCGACTGGTAGCACTCATTTCAGTAGAGCTGACAGTGGCTGGAAATATTTACCAGAATTAAAACATGCGTGGTTTGGTTCGGCAAAATATGCTCTTTCGAATGAGACGTCACTTGATTATGTATGTTGTTCATGAGAGAAATAATAAGCGCCTAAAAATGTGCATACAAAAAGCGCACGGACTTTGGTCACCAGTACGAGATGTAAATATAGTATGTAGAACATGTCTTGTACCAGAGCATGAGCTACGTGTATATAGTGAGCTCTGCACCAGCTACGAGATGTACTGCAGCCTGCGACCTGTCACTACAGCATCTCCACCCCCCTGTCACTACAGCATCTCCGCCCCTCTCACTACATCAGCATCTCCGCCCCTGTCACTACAGCATCTCCGCCCCTGTCTACAGCATCTCCGCCCCTGTCACTACAGCATCTCCGCCCCTGTCACTACAGCATCTCCGCCCCTGTCTACAGCATCTCCGCCCCTGTCACTACAGCATCTCCGCCCCTGTCTACAGCATCTCCGCCCCTGTCACTACAGCATCTCCGCCCCTGTCACTACAGCATCTCCGCCCCTGTCACTACAGCATCTCCGCCCCTGTCTACAGCATCTCTGCCCCTGTCACTACAGCATCTCCGCCCCTGTCACTACAGCATCTCCACCCCTGTCACTACAGCATCTCCACCCCTTTCACTACAGCATCTCCGCCCCTGTCACTACAGCATCACCACTCCTGTCACTACAGCATCTCCGCCCCTGTCACTACAGCATCACCACTCCTGTCACTACAGCATCACCACTCTGTCACTACAGCATCACCACTCTGTCACTACAGCATCTCCGCCCCTGTCACTACAGCATCTCCACTCCTGTCACTACAGCATCTCCACCCCTGTCACTACAGCATCTCCACCCCTGTCACTACAGCATGTCCAATCAAACTTCCACTCAAAAATGCAAAATTCCTGGATTCCCTTCCAAGAATTTAGTTGCTGGGCAAGTGAGCAAGCGTATCCAGCCCAAATATATGATTGGACTATAACAGTACCTGCAGTACTTGTACGGACACGGTGCCAGTTCGGAGGGCGATAATTCAATAATCGATAGAGCAACCAAGCGAATGAACAAATCATTAACAAAACTTCTATAGTAATCATATACTAGTAACTATGCTATTGGTATGACACTGACAATAGCCAAATTAAGCGCTAATATTACACAGCAAATGAGTAACTAACCAGCTCAGTCAGTAATTGGACAGCTGTATGGAAATTATTATATGAGATGAGATGGTAGATTTATATATAGAGAGCAATGTAAAATTAGACACACGTTTCGAGGGGTGAGAGATTCGCCTAGCAACACCCCGCAGTCTCCTGCATCATATCTTTTTTCGCTAATTATTCCCAGAAACAGCAAAGGGATGCTAGAAAGCATATGATACATGCAGTAAGGTTTCGCCTTCCCCAATAGTCGGCTGAGCTCTAATCTCTGGCACGAGGAGGCTAAGGAACTTAAAAATGATCATCTAGATTAGTAGAGCAGCTCTTTTTCAAGCTGATACGGCTGACGCAAGGGGCTAGGGTTAGGGTTAGGGTTAGAGTAGGGTTATAGGGTTAGGGTTAGGGTTAGGGTTAGGGTTATAGGGTTAGGGTAGTGTTATAGGGTTTGGTTGAGGGTTAGGGTTAGGTTAGGCTAGGGTTAGAAAGTAGACAGATTTTTTAAGATTTCAAGGCTTATGGGGGCATCGCTGAGATGTCAAGGGGGGAGTTGATATTTTAAGGCTTGTGGGGGAATTGCTGACATGTCAAGGCTTACAAGGGACTGCTGGGGTAAAATGCAAAGAGACGCTACATGTAGTTTATTAAAACAACTTGTACTGCATTTTTTAGGCTCCCCAACGGGGGGCGCTGATTGCTATCAGTGCCTAAATCTCACCTGAGCCACCTAATCAGTGCCTAAATCTCACCTGAGCCACCTAATCAGTGCCTAAATCTCACCTGAGCCACCTAATCAGTGCCTAAATCAGTGCCTAAATCTCACCTGGGTCGCCTAATCAGTGCCTAAATCTCACCTGGGTCGCCTAATCAGTGCCTAAATCTCACCTGGGTCGCCTAATCAGTGCCTAAATCTCACCTGGGTCGCCTAATCAGTGCCTAAATCTCACCTGGGCCACCTAATCAGTGCCTAAATCTCACCTGGGTCGCCTAATCAGTGCCTAAATCTCACCTGAGCCACCTAATCAGTGCCTAAATCTCACCCAGGCCACCCAGTTAGTTCCTAAATCTCACCTGGGCCACCTAATCAGTGCCTAAGTCTCACCTGGGCCACCTAATCAGTGCCTAAATCAGTGCCTAAATCTCACCTGGGTCACCTAATCAGTGCCTAAATCTCACCTGGGTCACCTAATCAGTGCCTAAATCTCACCTGAGCCACCTAATCAGTGCCTAAATCAGTGCCTAAATCTCACCTGGGTCGCCTAATCAGTGCCTAAATCTCACCTGGGTCGCCTAATCAGTGCCTAAATCTCACCTGGGTCGCCTAATCAGTGCCTAAATCTCACCTGGGCCACCTAATTAGTGCCTAAATCTCACATGGGGACTTCAAGCTAAATAGTTTCTAGAATCTATGTTACCTCAAGCAGAAAATCTTAGAAAAAACCTAAAAAAACTGAAAACCCAGGTTTTCACACTTGCATCCGCCTCATTGCGCGTTTTGAAAAACGAGTGCCCTGCTGATGAGCAAAGTTATAGAATCACAGCTCGATGATGGAGGAAAATAACTCGAGAGATTTGCTGAGGAAACTCTCCAACCCCGTCGCTACCTTCTTCCATGAAATTAATTATCCGGCTTTGCATGGAGGTGAAGCTGGAGGGACACTCGCCTTCATCAGAAAGTTCGAACGTTGCAATCCATAACATACGAGTTCGATAGCTTCTATAGATTTACAATTTTTTTCCCAGAGAAAAAATCATCACCTCTCGCGCTTATACTATTCCAGTGCTTTAGTTGGGGTGAATTATGACTGTGAATGGATCCGGGCCGCCGCTAATGGCTTGGGCAGGCCCTACATTTCTGAGATACCCTATTAATCAATATGCTCACCTATCCGTTCCCGGGAATCATCTTCAATGGCTGGCTTGGCTGAGCCAGGATACAGGAATCGTGCCAAAAACCATCACCACCCACTTTCTAGGAAATGCAATCTTTTCCGAGAATCGTCCTTATTCCAATCATCACGCTTATTCCAATCATCACGCTTATTCCAAGAATTGCCATCATTCCAAGAATCGCATCATTCTAAGAATCGCATCATTCTAAGAATCGCCATCATTCCAAGAATTGCCATCATTCGAAAAATCGCCATCATTCCAAGAATTGCCATCATTCCAAGAATTGCCATCATTCCAAGAATCGCATCATTTCAAGAATCGCCATCATTCCAAGAATTGCCATCATTCCAAGAATCGCTATCATTCCAAGAATCGCCATCATTCCAAGAATCGCCATCATTCCAAGAATCGCCATCATTCCAAGAATCGCCATCATTCCAAGAATCGCCATCATTCCAAGAATCGCCATCATTCCAAGAATCGCTATCGTTCCAAGAATCGCTATCATGCCAAGAATCGCCATCATGCCAAGAATCGCCATCATTTCAAGAATCACCATCATTTCAAGAATCGCCATCATTTCAAGAATCGCCATCACTTCAAGAATCGCCATCATTTCAAGAATCGCCATCATTTCAAGAATTTCCATCATTCCAAGAATTGCCATCATTCCAAGAATCGCAATCATTTCAAGAATCGCCATCATTCCAAGAATCGCTATCATTCCAAAAATCGCCATCATTCCAAGAATCGCCATCATTCCAAGAATCGCTATCATTCCAAGAATCGCCATAATTCCAAGAATCGCCATCATTCCAAGAATCGCCATCATTCCAAGAATCGCCATCATTCCAAGAATCGCTATCATTCCAAGAATCGCCATCATTCCAAGAATTGCCTTCATTCTAAGAATCGCCATCATTCCAAGAATCGCCATCATTCCAAGAATCGCCATCATTCCAAGAATCGCCATCATTCCAAGAATCGCCATCATTCCAAGAATCGCCATCATTCCAAGAATCGCCATCATTCCAAGAATCGCTATCATTCCAATAATCGCCATCATTCCAAGAATTGCCATCATTCCAAGAATCGCATCATTTCAAGAATCGCCATCATTCCAAGAATTGCCATCATTCCAAGAATCGCCATCATACCAAGAATCGCCATCATTCCAAGAATCGCTATCGTTCCAAGAATCGCTATCATTCCAAGAAGCGCCATCATTCCAAGAATCGCCATCATACCAAGAATCGCCATCATTCCAAGAATCGCTATCGTTCCAAGAATCGCTATCATGCCAAGAATCGCCATCATGCCAAGAATCGCCATCATTTCAAGAATCACCATCATTTCAAGAATCGCCATCATTTCAAGAATCGCCATCACTTCAAGAATCGCCATCATTTCAAGAATCGCCATCATTTCAAGAATTTCCATCATTCCAAGAATTGCCATCATTCCAAGAATCGCCATCATTTCAAGAATCGCTATCATTCCAAAAATCGCCATCATTCCAAGAATCGCCATCATTCCAAGAATCGCTATCATTCCAAGAATCGCCATAATTCCAAGAATCGCCATCATTCCAAGAATCGCCATCATTCCAAGAATCGCCATCATTCCAAGAATCGCCATCATTCCAAGAATTGCCTTCATTCTAAGAATCGCCATCATTCCAAGAATCGCCATCATTTCAAGAATCGCCATCATTCCAAGAATCGCTATCATTCCAAGAATCGCCATCATTCCAAGAATCGCCATCATTCCAAGAATCGCCATCATTCCAAGAATCGCCATCATTCCAAGAATCGCCATCATTCCAAGAATCGCCATCATTCCAAGAATCGCCATCATTCCAAGAATCGCCATCATTCCAAGAATCGCCATCATTCCAAGAATCGCCATCATTCCAATAATCGCCATCATTCCAAGAATCGCCATCATTCCAAGAATCGCCATCATTCCAAGAATCGCCATCATTCCAAGAATCGCCATCATTCCAAGAATCGCCATCATTCCAAGAATCGCCATCATTCCAAGAATCGCCATCATTCCAAGAATCGCCATCATTCCAAGAATCGCCATCATTCCAAGAATCGCCATCATTCCAAGAATCGCCATCATTCCAAGAATCGCCATCATTCCAAGAATCGCCATCATTCCAAGAATCGCCATCATTCCAAGAATCGCCATCATTCCAAGAATCGCCATCATTCCAAGAATCGCCATCATTCCAAGAATCGCCATCATTCCAAGAATCGCCATCATTCCAAGAATCGCCATCATTCCAAGAATCGCCATCATTCCAAGAATCGCCATCATTCCAAGAATCGCCATCATTCCAAGAATCGCTATCATTCCAAGAATCGCCATCATTCCAAGAATTGCCTTCATTCTAAGAATCGCCATCATTCCAAGAATCGCCATCATTTCAAGAATCGCCATCATTCCAAGAATCGCTATCATTCCAAGAAGCGCCATCATTCCAAGAATCGCCATCATTCCAAGAATCGCCATCATTCCAAGAATCGCTATCGTTCCAAGAATCGCTATCATGCCAAGAATCGCCATCATGCCAAGAATCGCCATCATTTCAAGAATCACCATCGTTTCAAGAATCGCCATCATTTCAAGAATCGCCATCACTTCAAGAATCGCCATCATTTCAAGAATCGCCATCATTTCAAGAATTTCCATCATTCCAAGAATTGCCATCATTCCAAGAATCGCAATCATTTCAAGAATCGCCATCATTTCAAGAATCGCTATCATTCCAAAAATCGCCATCATTCCAAGAATCGCCATCATTCCAAGAATCGCTATCATTCCAAGAATCGCCATAATTCCAAGAATCGCCATCATTCCAAGAATCGCCATCATTCCAAGAATCGCCATCATTCCAAGAATCGCTATCATTCCAAGAATCGCCATCATTCCAAGAATTGCCTTCATTCTAAGAATCGCCATCATTCCAAGAATCGCCATCATTTCAAGAATCGCCATCATTCCAAGAATCGCCATCATTTCAAGAATCGCCATCACTTCAAGAATCGCCATCATTTCAAGAATCGCCATCATTTCAAGAATTTCCATCATTCCAAGAATTGCCATCATTCCAAGAATCGCAATCATTTCAAGAATCGCCATCATTTCAAGAATCGCTATCATTCCAAGAATCGCCATCATTCCAAGAATCGCCATCATTCCAAGAATCGCCATCATTCCAAGAATCGCCATCATTCCAAGAATCGCCATCATTCCAAGAATCGCCATCATTCCAAGAATCGCCATCATTCCAAGAATCGCCATCATTCCAAGAATCGCCATCATTCCAAGAATCGCCATCATTCCAATAATCGCCATCATTCCAAGAATCGCCATCATTCCAAGAATCGCCATCATTCCAAGAATCGCCATCATTCCAAGAATCGCCATCATTCCAAGAATCGCCATCATTCCAAGAATCGCCATCATTCCAAGAATCGCCATCATTCCAAGAATCGCCATCATTCCAAGAATCGCCATCATTCCAATAATCGCCATCATTCCAAGAATCGCCATCATTCCAAGAATCGCCATCATTCCAAGAATCGCCATCATTCCAAGAATCGCCATCATTCCAAGAATCGCCATCATTTCAAGAATCGCCATCATTTCAAGAATTTCCATCATTCCAAGAATCGCCATCATTCCAAGAATCGCCATCATTTCAAGAATCGCCATCATTCCAAGAATCGCATCATTTCAAGAATCGCCATCATTCCAAGAATCGCTATCATTCCAATAATCGCCATCATTCCAAGAATCGCCATCATTCCAAGAATCGCCATCATTCCAAGAATCGCTATCATTCCAATAATCGCCATCATTCCAAGAATCGACCATGTATAAAGAATCCTCTTTGCTTCCAAGAATCTCTATAGCTATTTCAAGAAACGCAGTATCATATTCAATCGAATGACTTTGATAGAAATGAAACCGAAGCACTTGAGCATGAAACTCAAAGAGCTTTCAACCCTCCAGTGCAGTCATGGATGAAGAATCTATCAGTTTCTGAAGCGCCATTACAGAAGCTGGGCTGATCAAAATCACACAGCAATGCTAGTTCCTGAATTATTCTTTGTCTACTTTAAAGGAAGTTCAGATTATGGGATTTGGGATCACAGGCAATCCGGTGCAGCTGGCTTGTGTCGTTCTAACCCCTTTCCCCTTCCTCTAAAAATTTATCCCATTTTTCCCATTTATAGCAGCAGAGCATGCAGGCGAAAGGTAATGTTTGATGAGCAATCTGCTGTATGCATGACCAACATGCAGCAGCAGGCAGGTTTTGGGGCGTCCGGTGTTGTCGAGTAGTTTCTTTTAGAAGCTAAAGAGGACCTGCGTGACAGTCGCGCCAACCCGTGTTACACTGGCGCCAACCTGTGTGACAGTGGCGCCAACCTGTGTGACAGTGGCGCCAACCTGTGCGACATTGGCGCCAACCTGTGTGACATTGGCGCCAACCTGTGCGACAGTGGCGCCAACCCGTGTGACAGTGGCGCCAAACCTGTGTGACATTGGCGCCAACCCGTTTGACACTGGAGCCAACCCGTGTGACACTGGCGCCAACCTGTGTAGCACTGGCGTCAACCCGTGTGACACTGGAGCCTACCCGTGTGACATTGGCGCCAACCTGTGTGACACTGGCGCCAACCTGTGTGATGACCACAAGGCGCTGAGAATGTAAATGTACATGCCGGACGAAGGAGATATTCATGCCTGCTGTACACCCTGTGTGAGAGTGTGACTGCTCAGGGGATCAAAGGAGTGAAGCCGTTATACTTTAAGCTATAGCCTATAGTCGTACTTAAAGTACATTTTGTACTGCACCTCTGAACCTAGAAAATTTGGGAAGTAATTTCGGTGGTAATCCCCAAACAGCTTAGGCTTAGTTAATTAGGTGCTGCTTCGTTATTGCCAAAGTGAAGAGCAGTGCTTCACTTATGGTGTCCCAATCAAGCAGACAAAAACAGCATTCTGCTGATTATCTGCTCTTGTCTGTCATTTGATTCGCAAGATAGAGTGCACATTGACATGTGTAAATTGATGCGATCATTCACGCGAACATATTGACTGCATGGGTAGAGTACCGACTAAGTCTGTTAAATTATGAGTTCTTGGTAGCTGAGCTGGTTGGTAACTGCATGTATTGGTAGCTGAGTGTGTTGGTAGCTGAGTGTGTTGGTAGCTGAGTGTGTTGGTAGCTGAGTGTGTTGGCAGCTGAGTGTGTTGGTAGCTGAGTGTGTTGGTAGCTGAGCTGGTTGGTAGCTGAGCTGGTTGGTAGCTGAGCTGGTTGGTAGCTGAGTGTGTTGGTAGCTGAGCTGGTTGGTAGCTGAGCTGGTTGGTAGCTGAGCTGGTTGATAACTGAGCTGGTTGGTAGCTGAGCTGGTTGGTAGCTGAGCTGGTTGGTAGCTGAGCTGGTTGGTAGCTGAGCTGGTTGATAACTGAGCTGGTTGGTAGCTGAGCTGGTTGATAGCTGAGCTGGTTGGTAGCTGAGCTGGTTGGTTGCTGAGCTGGTTGGTAGCTGAGCTGGTTGGTAGCTGAGTGTGTTGGTAGCTGAGCTGGTTGGTAGCTGAGCTGGTTGGTAGCTGAGCTGGTTGATAGCTGAGCTGGTTGGTAGCTGAGTGTTGGTAGCTGAGCTGGTTGATAGCTGAGCTGGTTGATAGCTGAGCTGGTTGGTAGCTGAGCTGGTTGGTTGCTGAGCTGGTTGGTAGCTGAGCTGGTTGGTAGCTGAGTGTGTTGGTAGCTGAGCTGGTTGATAGCTGAGCTGGTTGATAGCTGAGCTGGTTGGTAGCTGAGCTGGTTGGTAGCTGAGCTGGTTGATAGCTGAGCTGGTTGGTAGCTGAGCTGGTTGGTAGCTGAGCTGGTTGAAAGCTGAGCTGGTTGGTTGCTGAGCTAGTTGGTGGGAGTATTAAATGCAATTCAGTCAGTTTCACGAGTTATGACATAGGGAAAATGAAAAAGCTCTAATATCATTAGCCGCGGCATAAATTGCCTCCAGGCCAGACGCCGGGGGCCATTTCCATCTGACCTCGCCGCGGGTATCAGGCGTGATTCCCAGCGCTTTTTAATAATTGAAGAGGCGTTTTGGCCCGTGAGCTTCTGGATTCTGTCTCCCTGTCTATCTGTGAGTCGGATGCATTCATTATGCAAGCACAGCACGTCCAGTGTCGCCTGCTGCGTGGGATGCTACAGAAATTGCTCTCGCATCTCTGCATCCGTGGAGCTCTGAATAAAAACATCTGTAGCGGCTGAGATCTGTAGCTGAGGTGGAAATTTGTAGCTTAAGTGAAACCCGGTGCCTGAAGTGGAAACCGGTGTCTGAAGTGAAAACCGGTGACTGAAGTGGAAACCGGTGCCTGAAGTGGAAACAAGTGCCTGAAGTGGAAACCGGTGCCTGAAGTGGAAACAAGTGCCTGAAGTGGAAACCGGTGCCTGAAGTGGAAACCGGTGCCTGAAGTGGAAACCGGTGTCTGAAGTGGAAACCGGTGCCTGAAGTGGAAACAAGTGCCTGAAGTGGAAACCGGTGCCTGAAGTGGAAACAAGTGCCTGAAGTGGAAACCGGTGCCTGAAGTGGAAACCGGTGCCTGAAGTGGAAACCGGTGCCTGAAGTGGAAACCGGTGCCTGAAGTGGAAACAAGTGCCTGAAGTGGAAACCGGTGCCTGAAGTGGAAACCGGTGCCTGAAGTGGAAACAAGTGCCTGAAGTGGAAACCGGTGCCTGAAGGTCGAACTCATATTAAAAAGTCACTCTTCAATTCCAGATTCCTTTTTTTTCTATAGAAGTGCCCCCGCCCAATAACCGGTTGTGTAGCCTCATCCCATCTATCTGCAGTCTTCCCCTACTACACACGGACTCTCAACCAATCAGAGACACCTAAGAGAAGGGAGGAAACATGCAGGGGAGAAAAACTACAGACAGTCCTTATAACACAGGGCCGGCCCAGCAGTGCAGGGAGTCCACTAGCTTGACAACAGCTGCTCAGGATTGTCGCATCATAAAAAAAAGAAGAAGATCAAACAGACCGCCCAAGTGCTATCGGATAAGCTGCAATAAGTCTGCAACAGCTGTGTAGGCCATGAGCGCGGGGTTGTCGGCGGCAGCTCTGGCGCCGTCTTCACCGACGAGGGCCTCGTGCCGCTGCCCATCATCAGCCTGGCGGTGTCGCTGATCGCCCTGGGCATTCACTGGGGCCTGGCAGCCTGCATCCCGGAGATGCGGGCTCTGTATGGCCGCTACGTGATGACCCTGCTGACTGTGCACCTGGTTGGCAACTTCCTGCAGCTTCTGGCCGGAGGCATCGAGCGGCTGCGAGATCAGTCTGCGTCGCCCATCGCTCTGGGGCTGAGTGGCGCCGGCGCGCACCTGTGCCAGCTGTTCGCAGCCGCCTTCAGCCTGGCCTCTGCGCTCACTCTGTGGCGCGAGGAGCGGCGCCAGGCGAGGCGCCAGGCTCTCATCCGGGTGTTGAGCTGTCGGAGATTCGTCCGCTGTCTGGCGCTGTGCGGCCTGCTCGCCGGCCTGCTGGTGGGGCTCGGCCTGTTCGCCACGGTGTACAGCAGCGGCCAGTCCGCTCGGAGCCATGGAAACTGGAGCGCTCGAGTCAGCAACGCCACGATCGCTTCTTCCCGAGTCTGGTCGCTGCTGAGCAGCCTGGATCCCGGCTATGCTCGGGTCAGCCTGATCTTCGTGTACCGCGACAGGAACTGCTCGTCTAAATCCGGCCCGGTGATCGGCGCGTACACCTGCCTGCTGGCCAGCCCGGCGCTACTGCTGTACGCCCTGCACCTGTGGCCGCTGCTGCAGCTCAGTCGAATAGTCGACTCAATGGTTGAAGAGCGTCGACTGTCGAATCGAACCCGGGCCTCAATTAATAGTTTTCTACTGTTGAGCAAATTCGCCGTCTCAAGCGGAATTGTATGGCTGAGCGCTCTGCTGGGCCTGCTGCTCAACCCCGCCTGCGACGGGCTCAGCCTGTGGTACGCGCACTACATGCTGCACGCGCTGCAGTCGATCTTCCTCTGCATCAGCTGCCTGTTCGCCAGGGCGCCAATCGAGATTCTGATGCGCCGGTTTGCTAGAAAGCGCGACGAAGCCAAGCTGGAGTCGGGCCTGAGCCTGCTGGCCGCCGTGATGCACTCGAAGCGGAAGAACAAGTCCATAAGGCGGGGCGGCGGGTCTGCTTCTAGCCGGTGGCAGTCGCAGCAGCAGCGGCGACAGACCGATGAGTCACCGGGGGCGGGGGCAGCAGGGGATGATGCTTCGATGGCTGAGATCGACGAAAACTTGACCTCAGCGGTTTAAAAGGAGTTTTTGACTACAAATCTTTACCCAAAACAGTCAACCCGGGAAAAATGTACATTTATTGGAGTTCCAGCTTGTAAGGTTGTTAGACTGCAAGAAAGCTCCAGATAACCAACCCATGTTGTGTACACAGTAGAATTCCAGGAAAATGTTCATTAAAAATGTAAGAAGAGGTTGGCTTATTATTCTACTTCTCAAAGGTATTTTCACAAAGATCGATTGTTTCACTTCCACAGCTTGTCATAAAGCTTGTCCGGTCATTTCTCTGGGAGAACCCAGTTTCTAATTATAGATACATGTACACAGTGGTATTTCCGGCCAATGTACATAGAGGGAGAGAAGTTTAACTAAAGAAAACCCTCCTTGATTTTTAGTTTTCTAATTATAGACTCATGTACACACGGGGAATCTGGTCAATGTACACTGAAGGAAGAGGATTTAGAATCAAAACAAGGAAAAACAACTTTTTTCATCACACGATCATTGCTCGTAGTAGACTACTGATATAAATCGATAAGCACATTAGTAGCAGTAAAAAGGCTGAATAGCTAGCTAATAGCACAATTTATTCTCATTCGCGTGCCAACAGATATGAATGTATCTATCTATCTATCTATCTATCTATCTATCTATCTATCTATCTATCTATCTATCTATCTATCTATCTATCTATCTATCTATCTATCTATCTATCTATCTATCTATCTATCTATCTATCTATCTATCTATCTATCTATCTATCTATCTATCTATCTATCTATCTATCTATCTATCTATCTATCTATCTATCTATCTATCTATCTATCTATCTATTTAACTATGTAATATCTTCAAGCACCAGTGCTCTGCCCCGTACTTACATAATACTAATTTTGTCTCCCGGCATTGCCCATCCCGGATGTATGAAGCCACTACTCTTTCCTCATCTCCTCCCACCCCGGCCTCAGTGGCAGTGCCAGCCCCCAGCGCTCAGGTGCACGGAACCCAGCAGTGCTGTCTCTGTCTCACCCAGTTACTTCCGCGTCTTTTCTCTCTTCGCGTCTCAAGCGGCAGGCGGAGTCACTCAGCCGGGAGAATGGATGATGCGGGAAAGTTACAGACGGAGGTAAAACATGCCTAGCTGTATCTTGGCTTCAGTGTCTTCTATAGTAGCAGCAACTGAGCCCGAGGCCCTCACTAGTTTTCATCTCTATTCAGCGCTGCAGCTAAGAGCTTCTCAAGTCCAGAGCAGAGCGTTCTTTGAGAATCATTTTCTGTCCTTAAAAAGTATTCGTTCGAGTAGACTCAGAATTGCATTAGCTGACGAAAAAAAAACTGCTCAAGGTGTCGGGGCTGTCGGTTCTTTGCTGGCGGGAGGCAGACAGACAGACAGACAGACTTGATTGGCACAAACTATTAGGAACAATATGTGCTAATTGTGGGATTTTGTGTCATCACGGGGAGAGGTGGTTAACAGGGGGTGACAGGACTGGCAGGTAGAGGGTGACAGGACTGGCAGATAGAGGCTGACAGGACTGGCAGATAGAGGCTGACAGGACTGGCAGATAGAGGCTGACAGAAATGGCAGATAGAGGCTGACAGGACTGGAAGATAGAGGCTGACAGGACTGGCAGATAGAGGCTGACAGGACTGGCAGATTGAGGCTGACAGAAATGGCAGATAGAGGGTGACAGGACTGGCAGATAGAGGCTGACAGGACTAGCAGATAGAGGCTGACAGGACTGGCAGATAGAGGGTGATAGGACTGGCAGATAGAGGCTGACAGAAATGGCAGATAAAGGGTGACAGAAATGGCAGATAGAGGGTGACAGGACTGGCAGATAGAGGGTGATAGGACTGGCAGATAGAGGGTGACAGGACTGGCAGATAGAGGCTGACAGAAATGGCAGATAGAGGGTGACAGGACTAGCAGATAGAGGCTGACAGGACTGGCAGATAGAGGGTGATAGGACTGGCAGATAGAGGCTGACAGAAATGGCAGATAAAGGGTGACAGAAATGGCAGATAGAGGGTGATAGGACTGGCAGATAGAGGCTGACAGAAATGGCAGATAAAGGGTGACAGAAATGGCAGATAGAGGGTGACAGGACTGGCAGATAGAGGGTGACAGGACTGGCAGATAGAGGGTGACAGGACTAGCAGATAGAGGGTGACAGAAATGGCAGATAGAGGGTGATAGGACTGGCAGATAGAGGGTGACAGGACTAGCAGATAGAGGGTGACAGAAATGGCAGATAGAGGGTGATAGGACTGGCAGATAGAGGCTGACAGGACTGGCAGATAGAGGGCGACAGTACTGGCAGATAGAGGCTGACAGGGCTGGCAGATAACAGCATAAAAGCCGTCTTAAAAAGGGAGTTTTTGACGCTAGAAGTAGCATTGGCAGATTGCAAAGAGAAAGAAAAAAGCATGAGCAAAGTCTGTTCAGAGTTCGGAACTGTCTACAACACGCACTCACAAAACACATTAACAGTCGGAAAGTGAATTGCATCGAATGCGATGACGGAGGATTATTAATTAGAGTGGTTAGCCTGGAAGCTACCAGGAAGGTCCTACCGTTCACCCTGGGGAATACCACCTTTTTGCGCAGGAATACATAATTCTAAGCTTGTGAATATTTAATCGATTGGTATGTTTACTGAAGGCAGATATTGTACTCAGCAGTCACATCCAGGCACTGAGCTGTCTGCACGAGTGGAGCAGATAAGTGCGTGATCGACATGTGATCGCCTGGTTGTCACCGTGAACAAGTATAAATGCGGTTTGATCTACAGACCCCAAATATCAATCGATATTGATCTACAGACTCCAACTGTCAATCGATATTGATCTACAGACCCCAAATATCAATCGATATTGATCTACAGACTCCAACTGTCAGTCGATATTGATCTACAGACTCCAACTGTCAATCGATATTGATCTACAGACCCCAAATATCAATCGATATTGATCTACAGACTCCAACTGTCAATCGATATTGATCTACAGACCCCAAATATCAATCGATATTGATCTACAGACTCCAACTGTCAATCGATATTGATCTACAGACCCCAAATATCAATCGATATTGATCTACAGACCCCAACTGTCAATCGATATTGATCTACAGACCCCAACTGTCAATCGATATTGATCTACAGACTCCAACTGTTAATCGATATTGATCTACAGACCCCAACTGTCAATCGATATTGATCTACAGACTCCAACTGTCAATCGATATTGATCTACAGACCCCAACTGTCAATCGATATTGATCTACAGACTCCAACTGTCAATCGATATTGATCTACAGACCCCAACTGTCAGTCGATATTGATCTACAGACCCCAACCGTCAATCGATATTGATCTACAGACCCCAAATATCAATCGATATTGATCTACAGACCCCAACTGTCAATCGATATTGATCTACAGACTCCAACTGTCAATCGATATTGATCTACAGACCCCAACCGTCAATCGATATTGATCTACAGACCCCAAATATCAATCGATATTGATCTACAGACTCCAACTGTCAATCGATATTGATCTACAGACCCCAACCGTCAATCGATATTGATCTACAGACCCCAAATATCAATCGATATTGATCTACAGACCCCAACTGTTAATCGATATTGATTTACAGAGCCGCGAAATCCTTACTTTCTTATGCCTGGCTCATTATTTTCATACCCCTCGAGGCTAGAAAGTACTACTATTCCCATCACACTAATAGACCCAACTAATCCTGAAAAAGACAAACGACCAATCAATAATCCCTCAGGCCGGGCGAAAAACCAAGGATAATAAAAAGTACGCCTAGGGCCGAAACTATTTCTATTCGTCAGACAGAAGCCACTGCAGCCACAGCCAGTTTTCATCCGTGTTATTACAGCAACAGCACTGGGGCACCAGAAAATTGGACAGAACAGGTCCTGTCTGCGCGATCAGAGGAGAGAGTGGGCGGGCTGAAACATGCCAAAAGCAAAGCCTCCAAGTTGCTAAATGAATAAGTGGGAAGCGGCCGCAGTCGATTCTCAAGTGCGCCCCTCTTCAAGTAGTTGCTCCTTTAATCCTTATCCAAGGACAAGCTTTAGAACCAGAGCCACTGGAGTGAGTTTATCAGAACTTCGCGATTTCTCTTAGTTTTTAACTGAAAAAAATTCTTCGAATTAAATGTCGTTGCTGTCTGAGTAGTAGATATAAATTAGTGCAGTTTGCGGCGCCAAAATGAGTTCAGTCTGCGGCGCCAAAATGAAAGCAGTCTGTGGCACCAAAGTTCAGTCTGCGGCGCCAAAATGAGTGCATGTGGTGCAAAAATGAGTGCCTGTGGTGCCAAAATGAGTGCATGTGGTGCCAAAATGAGTGCATGTGGTGCAAAAATGAGTGCCTGTGGTGCCAAAATGAGTGCATGTGGTGCCAAAATGAGTGCATGTGGCGCCAAAGTGAGTGCATGTGGTGCCAAAAATGAGTGCATGTGGTGCCAAAATGAGTGCATGTGGCGCCAAAGTGAGTGCATGTGGTGCCAAAAATGAGTGCATGTGGTGCCAAAATGAGTGAATGTGGTGCCAAAATGAGTGCATGTGGTGCCAAAATGAGTGCATGTGGCGCCAAAGTGAGTGCATGTGGTGCCAAAAATGAGTGCATGTGGTGCCAAAATGAGTGCATGTGGCGCCAAAGTGAGTGCATGTGGTGCCAAAAATGAGTGCATGTGGTGCCAAAATGAGTGCCTGTGGTGCCAAAATGAGTGAATGTGGTGCCAAAAATGAGTGCCTGTGGTGCCAAAATGAGTGCCTGTGGTGCCAAAATGAGTGCCTGTGGTGCCAAAATGAGTGCATGTGGTGCCAAAATAAGTGCCTGTGGTGCCAAAATGAGTGAATGTGGTGCCAAAATGAGTGCATGTGGCGCCAAAATGAGTGAATGTGGTGCCAAAATGAGTGCATGTGGCGCCAAAATGAGTGAATGTGGTGCCAAAATGAGTGCATGTGGTGCCAAAATGAGTGCATGTGGTGCCAAAAATGAGTGCATGTGGTGCCAAAAATGAGTGCATGTGGTGCCAAAAATGAGTGCATGTGGTGCCAAAATGAGTGTCTGCGGCGCCAAAAATAGTGCCAAAACAGTAGTAAGAACAAATTATAGGAACTTTTCGCTTACATTTCCTGGTCGAGTCCCCTTCCCCCATCATAAAACTCATGGAGGACACCCCTGGAACTACTCTAAAAATTTTGCCTCTTCTATAGAATAGAACAAAACTCTACCGATCAGTTACTGGACTACAGACCCTACAGACCACAGACCTGTTTAGGCAAAAGAAATGTAATGTGACCCCCCCCCCCAAGAAAAAGCAGTCAGGAGCACAGAGATCAGCAGCACAGGGATCAACTGAGAAGTGGGCGGCACTGCAGAACCAAGCACTCTGCAAGGGTGTTGACAAGCCAATCGCAAAGCTGATGCAGAACGGGCACAACCTCATCAGCCGAGGAAAATCTAACTAACACAGCACAATCATATCGCTGCAGGCGCATCTCAGAGGTGATACGTGTAGACAAGCAGTGCATTAGTGATCAAGCTGCATGCTCTGTGCCAATATTATTCCAGTATTGCAGCAGCAGATAAAAGACCAATATGACTGATGCAGAATCCCCAAACCAAAACCTCAGAGAGTCCACACACACGCAGGGTTGTCTGTCCACCCCCCGCTCTTGCGCTCAAACTTTTTTGCACGATCCAGCTGAAGCCATCCTTCATCTCTCTTCTTCCGATTCATTCACTCTGGCTCAGACCGGGCGCGTCCATTAGAGAGTGAAAGAAGAGAAAGAGGCGACCCCCAGAGGCTATAGGGTTGGGGCAGGAGTGAGAGATTAGAAAGCGTCGCTGAGAGCTTTCAAACTTCGATGAACTTATTTTTGTTCCTCACCAAAATAGTGGGAGTTGTTGGAAGAAAGTTCAGGGTGGGCATAGCTTGTACTTTCTACTATCAGCCAGCTCTCTATAGGCAGTTTTAGGAATCCAGATTGATGAAACAGAACGCTCGATAGATCGCGTTTTGGCTGTCAAGAGATTCATAAAAGTCGCTAAGTTGCTAAGAGGCGAGCCACTCGGCATCAACAGTTTATTAGTACTAGATTGTGAGACTGACTGACTCATCTCTGAGCACATTGAGACTGACTCATCTCTGAGCACATTGAGACTGACTGACTCATCTCTGAGCACATTGAGACTGACTCATCTCTGAGCACATTGAGACTGACTGACTCATCTCTGAGCACATTGAGACTGACTCATCTCTGAGCACATTGAGACTGACTGACTCATCTCTGAGCACATTGAGACTGACTCATCTCTGAGCACATTGAGACTGACTGACTCATCTCTGAGCACATTGAGACTGACTCATCTCTGAGCACATTGAGACTGACTGACTCATCTCTGAGCAGATCGAGGCGACTCATCTCTAAAGCAGGTCATTAGAGTTATGTGCAGTAAATCGTCTGGTGGAAAAAAGCAAGGGATGCCAGCAACAGCAGCTTTTCGGCAGCTCAGGATATCAATAAACCCCTAACGAGCGAACTGGGAAAAGTTCTCCCAAAGTCTCTCTTCCCATATCCCCCAAGGGAAAGCTCGACTTTCTTCTCGACCTTAGCAACAAAAAGGTCCTAAACTATTCGAACTCGAGGTCAGGCTCTCCCTCGCGAGCTGTTGAAACCATGCAGATGATGGATGGATCAATTAGCTGGCGCGAGTCAATTGCGATTTCAGTTTAGTTGGCGACACCAGCCAAAATAATCCCAGCAGGGGAACGCGAGTTCGATCAATCATTTTCGCTCAGCTAAGTAGTTGTAAATGTACTTAACTAGAGCAAACCTGAGTGAGTTTTGATTTTCAGATCAATACAGAGCAGTCTGCACTTTTCTTCAGACCAATGCAGTCACTGTTGACAACAACAGCCACAGTTTTAATACAGGAGACCGAGTGTAGCTGTGGCGCCGTGTACCCCAAAATCAACTGCAATTGTTAATGCGCACATCTGCTCAAGGATGCCAACCATAAAAACGTGATAAAACGGTCGTAATGTTATACACTGTTGTCTACTCAGATAATTAATGCGCGATAACAAAGCGACAAACAATTAGCTAGAAGGTAATTGCTCAGATCACTACAGGGGAATTGCTGGAATTAATGGTTACACGGGAATTGCTCAGACAGCTACAGGGGAATTGCTGTAATGGTTACACGGGAATTGCTCAGACAGCTACAGGGGAATTGCTGTAATGGTTACACGGGAATTGCTCAGACAGCTACAGGGGAATTGCTGTAATGGTTACACGGGAATTGCTCAGACAGCTACAGGGGAATTGCTGAGACAGCTATAGGGGAATTGTTGTAATGGTTACACGGGAATTGCTCAGACAGCTACAGGGGAATTGCTGTAATGGTTACACGGGAATTGCTCAGACAGCTACAGGGGAATTGCTGTAATGGTTACACGGGAATTGCTGTAATGGCTACAAGGGAATTGCTGTAATGGCTACAGGGGAATTTCTCAGATAGCTACAGGGGAATTGCTCAGATATCTCTGATATAGGAGCTAGTTCTCTCCTCAACATACTCAAAGACATTTTTGAAGAAAACCAAGGGCTTAATGATTAATCGTTTTCAGCTTGCTAAGCTTATTTGGGAAGGGGCTTATGTATATGAAATTTGATTTGCAATTTCTTCAATTTTTACTCCCTAGAGAGAGGTGTTTACGCTCAAATTCAGTAAAATCGACCCATTTTGCGTAAACGCACTTCTATCCAAGCAGAAAGTACCTGACTTATTCATTTAAACCTATTGAAATCAATTAAACCCTTGACATCCAGGGTTTAATTGCGGCCGAGAAACCCGATCTTATACAGTCAGTTCTATTGGGATGAATTTTCCTTGGGAAGTTAAACTTCCATCCTTATCGATCCGGTTCTTACTGCAGTAATTGGCGATTTCCAAACGTTGCTCAATTTACATTTCAGGCCTTTGCAATACTGTGCGCAAAATTTGACACTAAGCGACATTAGAACTGTACAGATTAGCAGCAGGGGCACAGCATCAATAGTTAATCAAATCATTGAATGCAACTGCGGATGGTCACTGCACTGTCATGCTTAATCTCTTCGCAATCCTGCCCTGTCCTCCTGCCATCGGAATCTGCGCTTGTACTTAAGCCGAAAATCCTCACGAAATTATATACATAAGAGCCTTTCGATTCTAAATCAATGTATTTTCTCTTTTATCTTCGCTGTTTGTCTCAGGAGTCTTGGTTGACTGTGTCTGCCCGTCTGTACATATCTGTCTGTCTGTCTGTCTGTCTGTCTGTCTGTCTGTCTGTCTGTGTTAGTCTGTCTTCCCGTCTATTTATCTATCTGCCTGCCTGTCTGTCTGTCTGTCTGTCTGTCTGTCTGTCTGTCTGTCTGTCTGTCTGTCTGTCTGTCTGTCTGTCTGTCTGTCTGTGTTAGTCTGTCTTCCCGTCTATTTATCTATCTGCCTGCCTGTCTGTCTGTCTGTCTGTCTGTCTGTCTGTCTGTCTGTCTGTCTGTCTGTCTGTCTGTCTGTGTTAGTCTGTCTTCCCGTCTATTTATCTATCTGCCTGCCTGTCTGTCTGTCTGTCTGTCTGTCTGTCTGTCTGTCTGTCTGTCTGTCTGTCTGTCTGTCTGTCTGTCTGTCTGTGTTAGTCTGTCTTCCCGTCTATTTATCTATCTGCCTGTCTGTCTGTCTGTCTGTCTGTCTGTCTGTCTGTCTGTCTGTCTGTCTGTCTGTCTGTCTGTCTGTCTGTCTGTGTTAGTCTGTCTTCCCGTCTATTTATCTATCTGCCTGTCTGTCTGTCTGTCTGTCTGTCTGTCTGTCTGTCTGTCTGTCTGTCTGTCTGTCTGTCTGTCTGTCTGTCTGTCTGTGTTAGTCTGTCTTCCCGTCTATTTATCTATCTGCCTGTCTGTCTGTCTGTCTGTCTGTCTGTCTGTCTGTCTGTGTTAGTCTGTCTGTCTGTCTGTCTGTCTGTCTGTGTTAGTCTGTCTTCCCGTCCATCTATCTATCTGCCTGTCTGTCTGCATGTCTGTGTCTGTCTGTCTGTCTGTCTGTCCGTCTGTCTGTCCGTCTGTGTGCCATCCTGCCTGCTCGTCAGCATTTCAAGTCCCTTAGACAGGCGCCCCAACACCGGGCCAGCGCCACTCAGCCAGAGCACAAAGTGCAAAGCATACAGAAAAGGGACATAAAATAGCAGAGATTGGGTAGAGGTGGAGGAAATTAGAAATTCAAATCGCATCGAGAAAGGTCTGAGAGAGAGAGAGAGAGAGAGAGAGAGAGAGATGCCCAAGGCTCCAAAGTTCAGATCGTCACGCAGGGAGAAAAATCGCCAGAGGATAAAAAGAAGACACGATCCCGTCTTTTAATCCTAATAAGAAAATTTACGACTTTTTGTCAGTTTTATGAGCCCGCTCCGAGTGCCAGTGGGTGCTCAATCAATTCCTGACATTCGCGGCATCATAAAAACTCACGCAAATATCTCAAACTTGAAACAAAGTCGTAACTTTACTATCTCGCGTAAATTAATTATTAGGATGGCGTGGCCTTTCTAAGAAACCGCTGAGCATAAAAGCGTCCAGGGGGGATATTGGGGGACGGGGGTGAAACGACCCCCCAAGGAGCTCTCAAATTCAGCCAGGAATGTTTTATGAAGCATCTTAAAGTGCTTTTTAGCTGACAAAAAGGAATCTTAGTCATTGACTTTACCAGGGTACCTTCGGAAATCAACAAATCGAATGTAGCCACCAGAATACCCCTAGACATGAATGTAGCCACCAGAATACCCCTAGACATGAATGTAGCCACCAGAATACCCCTAGACATGAATGTAGCCACCAGAATACCCCTAGACATGAATGTAGCCACCAGAATACCCCTAGACATGAATGTAGCCACCAGAATACCCCTAGACATAAATGTAGCCACCAGAATACCCCTAGACATGAATGTACTCACCAGAATACCCCTAGACATAAATTTGCCCACCAGAATACCCCTAGACATAAATGTAGCCACCAGAATACCCCTAGACATGAATGTACTCACCAGAATACCCCTAGACATGAATGTAGCCACCAGAATACCCCTAGACATAAATGTAGCCACCAGAATACCCCTAGACATGAATGTAGCCACCAGAATACCCCTAGACATGAATGTAGCCACCAGAATACATACCCCTAGACATGAATGTAGCCACCAGAATACCCCTAGACATGAATGTAGCCACCAGAATACCCCTAGACATAAATGTACCCACCAGAATACCCCTAGACATAAATTTACCCACCAGAATACCCCTAAAAATAGTACCCTAAGCATCGTAATTATGATACAAAGACTGCTGTAAGAACAGCCCTTCACCGAAGAAAAACTACACAAATAAGAATTGCAAGTCGCATTGTATCAATGCAAAGCTACTTATGTTATTAACCCAAGTACAAAAATAAGTAAACATCTATAAAAATGCAAGGGCTTTTTGAATGCCAAACATTCGGTTTGAAATAATTTCTTTAACCAACTTTACAATATATATTTTATAAATCATTAAGACAAAATAAGAAATACAAATGCCAAGCTTCAGATACTACTCATGCATAAATTAGCAAGCTTAATGCCAAATAAAATTACAGACAAAGATTTCAGTGGATAAGGGAAGTTTAATGAGTCGGGGTTCGATGAGGGTAGAGACTGGAGTTTGTATTGGGTCAGGATGCCTTTTTGCCTTGTTAAGTTTAAAATGCTTATGAAATTATATATCAATATATCAATGAGCATTAAGTCCAATTGGGTTCAGTGGGTCAACTTTTATTGGGTCAGAGGACCATACCAATGAGTCAATGTATCACTGAGTCATGGATCAGTGGGTTAAAGGTTCACCGGGTCAATGGACCAACGGGTCAAAGGTCACTGGGCAAGGGTGCAATGGGTCAAGGGTCACTGGGTCAAAAGTGCAATGGATCCAGGGTTCAATGGGTCAAGGGTCATTAGGTCAAGGGTCATTGGGTCAAAAGTACAATGGGTAAAGGGTGCAACGGATCAAGGGTGTAATGGGTCAAGGGTCACTGGGTCAAGGGATAACTGGGTCGAGGGTGCAAAAGGTCAAGGGTTCAATGGATCAAGGGTCACTGGGTCAAGGTTGCAATGGGTCAAAGGTAGTAGGTCAAGGGTCACTGTGTCAAAGGTAATAGGTCAAGGGTCACTGGGTCAAGGGTGCAATGGGTCAAAGATATAATGGGTCACTGGGTCAAGGGTGCAATGGGTCAAAGGTGTAATGGGTCAAGGGTCACTGGGTCAAGGGTGCAATGGGTCAAAGGTGTAATGGGTCAAGGGTCACTGGGTCAAGGGTGCAATGGGTCAAAGGTGTGATGGGTCAAGGGTCACTGGGTCAAGGGTGCAACGGGTCAAGAGACCAAAGGTTCAAGGTTTAATGAAACATGCAACAGATAAGTTTTATCAACAACTTTGATCCACGAATCAATCAACCAGTGAATCAGAAACAGGTTAATAAGCGGCACCAGCGGCTACTCAGCCCGTTGAAAAGCGAACACCATGTACAGAGTGGCCGCTTCCCACTCTTCCATGCTGAGGGTGCCAACCGGTCCGTTCCGGTCGCGCTCGTCTTCCTCTGTGTCGCACCGGCCATCGCCGTTAAGGTAGGCCTGAGCGGCCCGGTAATCGCCTTCAACTTGACTTTTCAGTTCCACGCCATCGGCATTGGGGTAGGGCTCCAGGCTCTGCATCACGCCTAGCAGGCTGCGCCACTCCGGCTGGGTCACGTGATCGCGATAGAACTTGGCGAAGTTCTGGCGTAGAGTGCAACGAAGGCCGTACTCGGAGCAGAGCTGTTCTAGAACTGGGAAGTACACGAGGTACTCTGGGCAGTCTTGAACCTGTCTGAGCATGAGATCAATGGCGGGACAATGACTTTATTAGGGTCGATAAAATAATACCCAGGGACTAAAAATTTACATTGCAAAGTCGAAAGGTTAGACCGGAAGTCGAATATTTCTAAGATAGGTGCAACGGGCAGAAACGGGGAGTTGAGGATTTGCATGAAATCAAACTGGTCCAGATGTTGAGAATTTCCAGGAAAGGCTAGAAAAGAATTCAAGGATTTCTAAGAGACTCTAGGCCAAATTTGAGGATTTCCAGGAAAGGCCAGCTAACTGGAAATCGAAGATTCCTAAGAATTTAAAGCAAATCGAGAATTACTAGAAAAGCGGAACCGGAAGTCGAGGATTTCCAGGAAACGCAGGACCGGAAGTCGATGATTTCACAGAAAAGCCTCACTGGAAGTCGATAATTTCTAAAAAGGCCTGACCGGAAGTCGACGATTTCTAAGAAAAGCCTGACTGGAAGTCGATGATTTCTAAGAAAGTCCTGACCGGAAGTCGATGTTTTCTAAGAAAGGCTAGACCGGAAATAGATTATTTATTAAGGAAAGGCTAGACCGGATGTAGATTATTTATTTAAGAAAGGCTAGACCGGAAGTCGATCATTTATTAAGGAAAGGCTAGACCGGAAGTCGATTATTTTTTGAAGGCTAGACCAGAAGTAGATTATTTATTTAAGGCTAGACCGGAAGTAGATTATTTATTTAAGAAAGGCTAGACTGAAAGTAGATTATTTATTTAAGGCTAGATCGGAAGTAGATTATTTATTTAAGAAAGGCTAGACTGAAAGTAGATTATTTATTTAAGGCTAGATCGGAAGTAGATTATTTATTTAAGAAAGGCTAGACTGAAAGTAGATTATTTATTTAAGGCTAGATCGGAAGTAGATTATTTATTTAAGGCTAGACCGGAAGTAGATTATTTATTTAAGAAAGGCTAGACTGAAAGTAGATTATTTATTTAAGGCTAGATCGGAAGTAGATTATTTATTTAAGGCTAGACCGGAAGTAGATTATTTATTTAAGGCTAGACCAGAAGTAGATTATTTATTTAAGGCTAGACCGGAAGTAGATTATTTATTTAAGGCTAGACTGGAAGTAGATTATTTATTTAAGGCTAGATCGGAAGTAGATTATTTATTTAAGGCTAGACCGGAAGTAGATTATTTATTTAAGGCTAGACCGGAAGTAGATTATTTATTTAAGAAATGCTAGACCGGAAGTCGAACATTTCCAGGAAAGACTAGAATAGTTAGAAATCTCTTAAAAAATGTGGAGGCCAGCGTCAGCAAAATAAAGCGCTCACTTCTCCAGACTGAAATGATACTTGCAGCCGAACAGCGGCACCTGCTGAGTCTTGACAGCCGACGAGCTGAATGTCACATTGTAGACGCCGTTGCCAAAAGCGGCCTCAGAGCCGGGCTTTCGACGCAGCCGTCTGACAATCTCGTTGGCGTCTGGCAGGGTGCCAATAAAATAGCCGCCAGGCAGCAGTGATTCGCAGGCGTTCCGGACAAACTGCCTGGCCGCTTGGTAGCTTTGAAAGCAATAGTGCAGCGAGAACTGGCAACTGACCAGGTGGAACTGCGGCCATGCCGGCTGTAGTGTTGGAACCATTTATAGTTGATATGTTAGTTTTAGCAGAAAATCAAGTAACAGTAGCTATCAATTTCTGTTACACTACGACCAACTGTTGACTCAATTATCGATTTCTGTTACACAAAAATTAACCGTTAAGCAAATTATCTATTTCTGTCACACTACGCCTAACTAGTGACTTAATCATAGATTTTTGTTGCATTGAAATTAACCCCGCCTGGACTTTGGTCCGATGCAGAAGCGGACGAAATTCACCCGTTTTTAGTCCGATTTTTACATCGGACTAAGCTGCGGACCAAATGTCGGGTGAATCGTCCGATTACTTTAGACTGTTCGTCCAAATTTCAACCGATTTCTCGTCCGCTTCCAATCCGGGCCATAAGCCATGAACTTTTCAAATGCTTTCAATTTTGTTTGCTCTTCAGGGCAGGTAGTCTCTCTGTTAGCGTTTGCATAAGGCACTGTTTCTTAACTTTGATGCTAATTATATTCAAGAATAAACTGAGCCAATCTTTCAATACGCAGCTTCCAGCGTCTGTCTTTCTGGCCTTACTTTAACCGGTACAATTTTTTAATCTAGCAGAAACAACCGTACAGCTAACACAGCTATTTAAATAATTATAGGAACCCATACTAGGGATCCTTTAGTTTGGAAATAGTCTGGCCCGCTACAAAATATGGCTGTTTCTTTGGCTGATTCCATGCGGAAACACCGATGTAATTAGACGATTCTAGGCGCAAGAAACTGCCAAAAAGCCGCAATAATTCGGCGTGATTTAGTCATCAGTTTTCAAGCGAGTTTTGTAAGTCGATTGCGTTATACTACAAGTAATTGCAAAATGGACTATTCACCTCCATTTTATGGTTATTATCACGCTCTACTTTTAATCCATCGACTTTTTTTCCAGAAATATGTCCGACCAAGCTCAGGACACATGGCAATTTTCCCGGTATCCTTCCAGGGTAGCCGCTATAGCTGATACGCGATCGAGCATGTTACGCCATATCAGCGATCTGCGCTCCCCCTTGACGGAAGCCAGAAGGCGTGGCGTCACGTTTTTTCAGCGTAGAGACAAAAGTTATCCTATTTGTTGAGGAATTGGTAGCAATCGACAGACTGTCCGATCCGTCGGCGTCGACGCAGGCTTCAGTAAACATTAATACGCCCAAATCGCATCCCGACGTACAGGAAGGTGCCACCATCCTTGTGTCATGCCCAACTTTCTTCCGGCTGGTATCAAAACAGATGGAATTTTCTATGTCGAGTCGCTCACGACAAGCCAAGTTCTGTGTATTTACCCTCGACCTGTAGTATGCATGCACTCGCTAGTCAATTATTATGCATTGCAGCATTTTACTGCCAATCCGTACACGTATAACAGTATTATCCTTTAAATGTCTAACATTTAAATTCAGGCTGCAACTTACTTGGTCGACACGGCAGCTGCTGACCAGAGCAAGTACTACGAATACGCCGTCGTATCCACTTCACCTACGCCGGCCGTATCTCGCTGTAGACAGCTCAGTGACCAGAACAACCCAATACTTGCTACTCTTATATGGTAACGCTTAAGCTACTCAAATGCTTACATACTTATCTTTTGTACAGCTCGATGCATACTTGTTGCTGCTGTTGGCTCTCTGGCTAATACAATGGATTTGTAGGTCTTGTCACGTCATAAAATCTATACCAATTAAATATTCGCACTAATTCTACCGTCACCGATCTTCAGCCCACTGCATGGCGAAGCATGATCCGAGACCTGCTGCATTGTCAGAAAAGGAGAATACAGGAAAACGAAAGCTGGCGAGAAGTCACAAGTCTGACAAGAAGTCAAAGAAAAGTAAGTCGTATAAGCCTCCGACTGCTGCCGCGGCGGCGGCCCCTCAAACTGCTGCCGAAATGGCGCCCCCGACTGCTGCCGAATCAGAAGACGGGATGAAAACCAGCAAATTGAGGATCCGCAGCAAGAAATGCAGGGCTATAAGATTGAGAATAAGGAGCGATTTTTCGTATTCGAATACAAAAAACTTTCACATGCGTAGGGAGGTCGTGTCCACATCAAGCACTACTGCGTCGCTCATTGTATCTCATCAGCGTGGAGCGGTCGGGCAAGTAGCTATTGGCGAGGAGGCACAGATTATTACCGCGAAGACAAATCGCCGGAAGGCCAAGCGCTGGCTTGGCACCTTGATCAAGAGGCCATTCCAGAGGAAGGCCGAGGCTACTGGCGAGGTGGCCATGACAAATGAGCATGCCGCACCAGTTGACCTTCCTAGAGCTTGCTCGTCATGCCACAGCCTCCTCATAGAGCTTCAACGCTCCATGAGCCTAGTGCGTAAGTACTGTACCGGTGTACCAGTGCGGTATAACATATTGTATTATGTTATATTACATATGTTACATTATTCAGTACTGATGCGAACGCGCTCTTTCACAATTATTCGATAGGTGCTGAACTCCGCAAGAAAGCGTCAACGGAGCAGGTCTTCAAAGGCCAGCTACGAGCGTAGATGCGCTTAAGGAACAAAACAATGTACTAAGGAGAATGGAGTCGTCACTTCTCCGCGGACTCCAAACAGAACAGCGGAGCATGCCACACTAGAGCACAGAGCGGCGCAGTGCAACGCCTTACTAACGCAAGCGTCGACCATGCTCTGTAGCAACGTATCGGCAGCCGCCGCTGCTGCGACCGTCGACCTGTTTGACGAAGATCGACAAGAAGCCGTCCACGCCCAAGAGCGTGAGGAGAACGACGCAGACCAGGGCTTTGCCGTACAAGCCGACAACGCCTTGTCCGCGGCACAGACGCGTGCCTTGCTTAATGCATGTGCAGCAAAAGGCTCCACAGCCGATGAAGCCTCTTTGTCTGCCTCAGTGTCAAAAGTGCCGTTTTCTGAACGCAGCCTGCTGCGGTGTCTATTTAGCGATGCGGAGTTCAGTAACAGCAGGATCTCCAGTCGCAAGTCGCAGGGCCACGTCTGCCTGGCAGCCAATCCCGCAAAGGTTGCCACCACAGAACTGTGGCTATCAACTGAAGGAGTCGATTACTCTCCACGCGACCTCAAGCGCTCGTTCCTTATTATTTCTATTAGTTTTAAAATCTCATTCTAGGTGTACTGAGACGGCTCGAAAGCGCTCTGGACAATCGGTTTGCACCGGAGGAAGAAGTGGTGCTGACTCGGCACCTGAATCTGTTGTGATCCGTATTATAACGGAAGGCAACACGGAAGGCAATCAACAGACAAACGAGGCGGAGGAGCATGCCGTGCCTACTCATTTTCCTACGAATTCTGCAACGACATCGACTGCACTACGCTTCAGACGTTACTGAGCTTGAGGGTAAGGGCCAAATGCGGGACATGTTGCACGAACTGATCAAGTTGATTGGTGTCCCGGTGATTTCTCATATTAAATATTTACATTTACGGGTAAGTATAAGTATGTAAGTATGCGGTGTATTTAAAATTTTTTTATCTCCTGATTTGATGCGTCTAGCTATAGTCTCTGAAACCCCTATAATTACTATTCTAATATACCTACTAGAATATTAGACTACTTTTCCGTCCGCATTTCACCCGCTTTTAATCCGCCTGCTCGTTCGATTTTTCCTTATGGAAAAAATGCATTATCAATTGGACGAACTATCGAATAAGTAAGCGGACAAAAGAACCGGACCAAAGTCTAGGCGGGACTGTTAGGTCAATTATCGATTACTGTTACACTAAAATTACCGTTACGTTAGTTATGGATTTCTATGTTAAGCTAAGTTAACTCGTTGACATAATTATTAATTTCTATCAAATTACGTCTAACTGCTGACATAGCTATTGATTCTTGTTACACTACTACTAACTATTGACTGAATTATCGATTTTTGTTACCCTACTACTAACTATTGACTGAAATATCGATTTTTGTTACCCTACTACAAACTATTGACTGAAATATCGATTTTTGTTACCCTACTACTAACTATTGACTGAATTATCGATTTTTGCTACCCTACTACTAACTATTGACTGAATTATCGATTTTTGCTACCCTACTACTAAATATTGACTGAATTATCGATTTTTGTTACCCTACTACTAACTATTGACTGAAATATCGATTTTTGTTACCCTACTACAAACTATTGACTGAAATATCGATTTTTGTTACCCTACTACTAACTATTGACTGAAATATCGATTTTTGTTAAACTTCGACAAACTGTTGACTGAATTATCTATTTTTGTTACACTACATGTACTAATAACTATTGATTAACTATCGATGTCTGTTACACCACAATTGACAACTACATTAATATTATAGCTCACCTGCAGATCCCGCAGCCGTACAGCAGTAGCGTCGGCCACGTGAAACTCCGCCCTAGGCAGGCGACCCCTGCCGTCTCGCTGCTGCTGTTCGGCCATCTCGCCGTACCTCCTACGGCACTGCTCCACCGACACGTCGGCAATGTCAACAAACACAATCTTAGCGACGCCGCCTTTTCGCCATTTGAGCAGGTCGCCGCCTTTCCCTGAGCACAGGTCCAATACGCGAATGTCGCTATTGATAAACTGGCGTTCGATAATACGCAGGTGAGAGCCAATCAGGACGCTCTTCACCCAGTTGTTGAAGTTGCGCAAATAGAAGGCCCGGCTTTCCGCTCGGGACGCGATGCTCGACTGCAGCACCTGGTTGTAGTGCTGGGCGACCTCCTGGCCAGCCTGGGGGAAGGGGAAAAATGGGGCGACTCTCGCATGATAGGGGCGAAACTTTTAATGTCGGGGAAATACTTAAACGAGGGCCATTGTAAACTGATACCGGCTTATTCCTAATTTCAAGGGCGATTTTTCTATGATAGAAACGATTTTCTAATTAGAGGGGATATTCTAATTAGAGAGGCCATTTTCTGATTAGAGAGGCCATTTTCTGATTAGAGAGGCGATTTTCTGATTAGAGAGGCGATTTTCTGATTAGAGGCGATTTTCTGATTAGAGAGGCGATTTTCTGATTAGAGAGGCGATTTTCTGATTAGAGAGGCGATTTTCTGATTAGAGGGAATTTTCTAACAAGAGAGGCAGGCGATTTTCTGATTAGAGAGGCGATTTCTAACTAGTGAGGCGATTTTCTAACTATTAAGGCGATTTTATAAATAGAGAGGCGATATTCTGATTAGAGGCGATTTCTAACTAGTGAGGCGATTTTCTAACTATTAAGGCGATTTTATAAATAGAGAGGCGATATTCTGATTAAAGGCGATTTCTAACTAGTGAGGCGATTTTATAAATAGAGAGGCGATATTCCAATTAGAGGCGATTTCTAACTAGTGAGGCGATTTCCCATTTATTGAGGCGATTTTATAAATAGAGAGGCGATATTCTAACTAGAGAGGCGATTTCTAACTAGTGAGGCGATTTTCTAACAATTGAGGGGATTTTTTAACTATTGAGGGGATTTTCTAACTATTGAGGGGATTTTCTAACTATTGAGGGGATTTTCTAACTATTGAGGCGATTTTTTAACTATTGAGGCGATTTTCTAACTATTGAGGCGATTTTCTATTCTACGTGACAAAACATTTTCTACGACACAAAGACTAGGCCATGTAAAAAGAGAAAGTATTTATTTTGCTTTGAAAAATTGAAAAAATCAAAAAAACAACAAGCGAGGATTCAAATACTTAGAAAGAGGAAATTTTAAGTGCATGTACAATATATATTTTACTCTAAGAAAATCAGTTAGAGTTGACTAATTTACTCACTAGAAAAAGGTATAATTAATTAAGTATTAATCAATATCAATAGCCATGTGAGACTTTATTGTTAATCTCCAATTAGAAGATCAAAAAATCTGATTTAGTAGCAGTACACTACTGTAAGCAGTGTAAAATATTCTTCGAGACAATTTAGAGGAAAGTAGTTGAGTATAAATATATGCATACATAATGATGATAACATGATAATGACACACGACTTATTTATAACGATTTAATAATGAGAATAGGCAAAGTTTCAATGGCACAGCAAGGTGATCGGATTTCATATAAAGACTGGTCACTCAAACCATAATATGTGTTATTGAGCAATGTAACTACTCATAAATGGTTTTAAAAAAAATTGCAAATATTTATTAATGCATATGATACTGTACATAAATATGGTTTCACAAAAAGAAAAAATGTTTTCAAGTTCAATGCAAATAAACTAGGAATGCCGGAAAATAACTTTGTAGTCGAATATACTGTAATTTAAAGTACACATGATTGAATGTTTCTTACATAACCGCTACTTGAATGCCGCTAAACCCCACACTTGATCATTCAGTTAGACCGCTAAATACCACACCTGATAATTTAGCTAGTTTAAGCCTGAATCAAGTACTCACGCCCCATATTATGTGGTGGAATAAAAATAATTAATTAATTTTGTAATAAAAAATAAATAAACTAAATACACAGCTTATCAACAACAGTAGTAAGCGTTAGCAGTAGTAGAACGCGCGCATTAAAAATAAAATTAGACTACTAAATTATGCTTTATTTTGTAAATAAGAGAAATATTATATTTATATTTGATCATTTTGCTTTACTTGCTACTCAAGGCAAATAAGTAGTGCAGTTAGAATATCAAGAGGAAATTGAAAACAAAGTCAATACATAACTACTGTATCTAGACTTACACTGCATAGTACGAGTTATTCATCTAAACTAAACAAGCAAGCAAGGCACACTAGACAAGCCACAGATTAAGACAGAATGAACCCAATATAGCTCAATGCGAGGTCAGTAAAGGTCAGATTCTAAGGTCAGAAAAAGCCATTTAGCTGCTACTAAACAATCCGACCCAAATAGCGAGCCCTGGGGAACTGGTCCAGCAGCTCGGGCCACTGCACGATCACGTGATCAGCCAAGTAGTACAGGATGCGACCGCTCAGCGATAGGGAGTTAACCCGACAAATGCTCTCCACGAATACGATCCGGCAGTCTTTTAGTAGCAGAAGACGGTAGAGAAATGCCGCGAAACAGACTGGGATGCAGGTGCCCGGCCCGTTGCAGAGCACCTGTGGTTTCGGAGATTAATTTCTAATGTAAGCATAAATCCAACATCTTTATTCTTATAAATCTCACACCTTGATCCCATAAATCCTACAACTGAACTCCCACAAATCCCACACTCTTATCCCCAAAAATCCCACACCTTGATTCCCATAAATCCCAACCTTGATTCCTATAAACCCCACACCTTGATTTCCATAAATCCCACACTCTTATCCCCAAAATTCCCACACCTTGATTCCCATAAATCCCAACCTTGATTCCTATAAACCCCACACCTTGATTCCCATAAATCCCACACTCTTATCCCCAAAATTCCCACACCTTGATTCCCATAAATCCCACACCTTGATTCCTATAAACCCCACACCTTGATTCCCATAAATCCCACACCTTGATTCCTATAAACCCCACATCTTGATTCCCATAAATCCCACACCTTGATTCCTATAAACCCCACACCTTGATTCCCATAAATCCCACACCTTGATTCCCATAAATCCCACACCTTGATTCCTATAAATCCCACACCTTGATTCCTATAAATCCCACACCTTGATTCCTATAAATCCCACACCTTGATTCCCATAAATCCCACACCTTGATTCCCATAAATCCCACACATTAAATACCACAAATCCCACACTTCAATTCCATAGTTGCAAACCTGCATTTCAAACTTCAGACCCACTGACTCACCAAGTCAGGCTTCTCCCAAGCCACCAAAGGGAAGCAGTAGGCAGCAGATCGAACAGTAGTCAGCACCGAGGTCAGGTAAGATTGCAGCACCTCTCGACTGCGCGGAATCGAGTGAATGGAGAACTGGGGAGAACAAACATGGGCGATGAAAGTTGAAAGCTAACTGCATTAATATCTGTAGGATTTGAAATTTATTATTTTGATTCTAGAATTATGGGGCATTCTCCGTCAGGGCTAAGCAGTTCAGAGCCATAGGGATTTGCCTTCCCCGCGTTTGAAAAATTCTTCAGAGGGAATTCTTCTCCAGGGACGGGGGATTCTCCTCCAAAATGAGAGATTCTTTAGGGGAATTCTTCTTCAGAGTGAGGAAACTCTTTAGGGAGCTTCTCCTCTAAGGACGGAAAATGCTCCTTCAGAAACAGGGGATTCTTTGTACGAAGACTTCTCCAGAGAAGAGGGGATTCTTCAGGAGAATTTTCCAGAGAATCCTCCAGAGATGGAGATTTTCTAGGGGAATTCTCCTTCAAAGACAGGGGATTTTCTAGGAGAATTCTCCTACAGAGATGGGAGAGTATCTTAAGAAATTCCCTTCATGGAAAGAATAAATTTTCGTTATTTGAATTGTTAATGAATTATTTATCACACGGGCTGGGCGATTGGCTAATGGGCTTGTCATTCCCATAGTTCAAAATGACAATCAACTCACATCATTGCTATTTAACTCGCTGATTTTGATTTTCTCCGGACTCATAGCATCCGAGCTGGCAATCACGTAGAGTCGGGGAGAGTAGTGCTTGCTCAGGCTATTAACTAGTCGCAGAATTTCAGTGGTGTGACCGCCTGTTTTTTATTTTAACAAAAGTTATGTTCTTCCGTAATTATGGCTGTGGATTACTACGGCAACTATGGCAAAATAGGTACTTATAATGGCGATGGAATCACCCACAAGATTAATAAATAAAATAATAAAATAGTTGAATATACCTGCCCCAATTAGGCTAGATAAGCAACTGACAGCTCAGCCGCAGCTATTGCGCGGCGCATCTGAAGGCTGCGTACGGCTGTTCAGTCCAAGGATTGGGAGGTCGCCACACACACCCTCAATTACACCAGCTAATGCTGGCACCCATTTTACAGCTGGGTGAACTGAAGCAATGCAGAGTTAAGTGTTTTTCTCAAAGACACAAATTGTTTGGACAAGAGGCTACACCTTTAGATCATGGCAAGGTAAACTAAGTATTGTAGTAATGATAATAAGTGTAAAACTTATTGCTATAACTCTGAAAACTACAGTACTTGTAGTATGCCTTACAACAGGGGACCAGCAAACAGTTCATCTCAAGGGCCAGATAGAAAATACAGCCCATGGCTGCGGGCCATGAAAAGGATGAGAGTGGAAAGTAGAGAGGATAAAAGATGAGAATTTAAATGAGAGTAAATGGGAGAGTAAAAAGGGGATAGAGGTGAGAGAAGAGGAGAGAGAGAGGAGAGAGGAGACAGAGGAGAAAGGAGAGAGAAGACAACAAACCTTGGAGTAGGCCAGATTGCTATTGCGAAGTTTCAAAGGACCCGAGGACCAGATAGAGGCCCACAGGCCAGAGTTTGCCAAGCCCTGCCTTACTATTTGTATAATCTTTTATTGAGAATGAAATAAGAAATTAACAAAGCCAATCTCCAAATCAAGTAAAACATTAGTAAGCTAATAAAATTGCTCACCATCTTGTTGAAGATATTCTTGATGACTAACTCAACAAATTACATTATATAAGTTTTGCAATGAATGATTTATTAAATTAAAATAGCCTCACCTGATCCTGCCACAATCATAGTTCTCAACTGAGCACACTTGGGAAACACATTGTTAATATATCCAAAAATTTGCAACTCTACTATGAGTAGTCGCAGTAGTAGAAATCCAATTATAGCAATTGTTAGCAATGATAACAGCATCTGAAATTATATTAGAACACTAACTTGAAATTTTAAAATACCACTCAATACATAATCAATAACTAACTTAATAAACTCCAAAAAGAATATAATTTTATAGTATTAAAATAAAGTAGTGGGGTTTCAAAAATATTTTATTTATTCATATGAAAATCCCTAGGCAATGTCTTATAAACAAAAAGCCAATAGCCTATATACTATTTCCTAGAAGTTGTTATTGTTATGATGACTGACACTATATAAACAGGCCTAGCAAAATGGTTATTTTTATGGTCACCATATGTAGAGGCATAATTCTAATTTTCCACGTTAAATTATTTTGAGTTAAAAAATTGACTCAATAAGTTAAAACAAGTTAGTCCATAGCAGTCAATAGTCTACTGAGTTCACTAAATGGCATAATAATGAGCAACCCAGAACTAGTTGGAATACAAACTAGGAACTTTGCATATGAATACCATTGAAGGGACTTGGGTACATGTCAAGGCAAAGTTCCAGAACATAAATGGCACCAGCGATAGTGTAAGACCAAGATAGCCACATATCAAGATGGCCACAACATTGAATTTCTTTGGCTCTGCTCTCTTTTTATCATTAATTAGCAATATAGTAGCTATGCCTATTGTTATATTAATTATTATGTTTAATCAATCATATTCATAAATACTAATGCAATATGCCTAATAGTTTGAAACTAATTACCTATAATATAAAAACTTTAATCTTTTTCTGTGTTTATACCAATTTATTCCCTATCATTATATCTATCAAATCTATCACTATAAGTTTATTAAGAAACCATTGCTACTAGTAATGCTACACAAAAATTAAGATAAATATGCAACAGGGCAAGGTATTTATTTTGTGTTAGTAGGGGTCGGACAATATTGAATTTTCAAGATTTTTGAGATTGGCCTCTTTGAGATATTTGAGATTCAATCGAGATTTGAGACATATGGTGGAACAACAAAAAATATTTAATATCTGAAATAAGGCCAAACACTAAAATAAAGTACATATTAAAATAGAAACCTTGATTTATTGATGACAACTGGCCGATTATTGGACTATTTGTATTTTTTCTCTCAAACATGGTTGGCAGTAGTATAATATTTGCTTACAACTGATAGCAAAGTAATGGATCAGGTGAGGTGGCTTTGGATTTTGGAAGATATGATCTTGTGAGAAAACATGGTACTTAGGCTAAATGCAGTTCAAGATCTGGCGGGAAGCATTCTTTAATAGCTTGTAAAAATGAACTTGCAAGCAGTAGGTCTATTAGACAAGCTCCCAAGAACCATCTCCTGAAGCTATAGAATTAAAAATGTTAAATAAAGTATTGCCAACCCAGTAAAACAAAGTATTGCCAACCATTGTCAACAAATGTGCCAGCGACCCAGGTTCACTTCCAAGTGCAGTCACATTAATTTGGGGCTGAATTGGAATCTCGACTTGGCTCTGCTCGTGCAATTAATGGCCTTGAGAGCCAACTGCCCAAGGCGCAGTGAAGTGTACATGCCTAACAATAATATAAAGTTAGGGCCGCTATACACTCCTGTGTGTATGCCTGCATATATATCTGCGCACTTGTATGCCTGCTCAGGGAAGTCAGTGGAATGGGTAGTAATGCCTCTCACCATTTGTATGCCTATGTCGCTTAAAGTGTGCCAGGGTACACACAACCCCCTTGCCTCTAATAAAAAATTGTCAGCAAAAAAATACAACTCATTGAAATAACCAGATTATACATTAAATATTCCCAGCAGATATAAGCTACCAACCAACAAACTGGCAAGACAAAAGAAACCGTCAATGTCATATGTTGAGTGTTGATCTTGGACTGTCAGCTTCAAGTAGCCAATGAATTGCTGGAACATTAATTGTTTCAAGCAGAAATGCAGTTATATTACCAATAAATTTATAATAGTAAATATACTATTCAAAACAAGCATGCATTCTCTAATGGAAGCTAACCATCTTTATGCTATAAACCAAGGGTCCCCAACCTGCAGCCTGTGGGCCGCAATGGCCCGCGGCACCTTCTAGTAGTTTGCATTATATGCGGCCTGCCAAGTCTATCACTAGATTTCACTGCGGCCCCCGAAAATGTTAAAATTTTCCTAGCTATATTGAAAATATTCCCAGAAATCTCTTACCCTCCCCACTGCTAGAAGCGATGCTTCAATTCATTTGGATTGCTATTTTAGCTACTCCTAGTGCACAAATGTACACGCAGTCAAGATTTGAAATGAAAAGTAGGAAAGAATGCTAGCTAATATCAATATGGTTCAAGGCAAAGGAGGTGGGCCGTTATGTTTGTGTATTAGCATGCGGCCTGCACACCCTAAGCCAGTTGTCAATGCGGCCCGCCGCCTGTAGAAGGTTGGAGACCCCTGCTATAAACTATACATTCTTTGTAACATACAAAATTTAAACAAAGTATTGAAGTTGACACCATTAGGCTCTATGATATGATGCTACATGCTTCTTATAGATCGAAATGTTTTTACAAACATTTGTTTTTTATCTCAAATCTCAACATTTTTTGAGATCATGAAGTCAAGATTGAGATTTGAGAAAACCCCCAAGATCTCAGATCTCGAGATCAAGATTGAGATCTCGTCTAACCTAATGTGTTAGGTAGAGTTGCTCGCTTAATTAATAGCAAATAAATAAAGCTTAAGATCAACATTTATGGCGAAAACCAACGCGTTTCAACCCATTAGGGCCGTCGTCAGGGTATATTTTATCACTGAACGAAACACTCAATATAAATAAGCTCTCAAGCTTCTTTTTCAACAAGATAGACGGGATACCATAGAACGGCAAGATCATCACGGGGTCATCCGGCTTTTTACTATGATTCTGTTGCAGTCTGCCAGTAACCTTATCAGTGACAAACTTGAAAATCAACCGACTAATGAGATTTTTTGGGTATCCGTTCATACTGAAAATCCTAGTCAAATTTTTCACCTCCTCATCAAACGCAGCCCAGAAACTACACAGAGAGTAAGCTCTGTGCAGCATACAATGGATCAGGCCAATATTCCACTGTTTCGGACAGAGGGCATTGAAATTCAACAGTAAACCAGTAAACGTGGGCTTGCGATAAACCCGAGTAGAGACTTGGCCACTGCTCAGATCAACCTCAACATCGAGAAACGGAAGTTTTTTACCTCCCATCTCAACGGTGAATTGGATGTTGCTGTGGGTTGAATTCAGAGCCCGAAAAAACTCTTGGTACTTAGCCCGGTCATCAAAAATGACAAAAGTGTCATCAACATAGCGCTTGTAGAAAGTTGGCGCACACTCAAGCGACATCCACTCCGTTTCCCAGTGCGCCATGCAAACATTGGCCAGAGTAGGAGCAAGCGGGCTTCCCATGGCACAACCATCAATCTGGCGATAATATTTGTCATCAAACATGAAGATGCCAGAGGTAGCAAAGCCTAACAACTTTTTGAACACAGTCTTTGGTAACCCAGGCGGATTCATATTGTACACATGATCAGTGGCGAGATCAATAGCCAGCTTCAAAGGGACATTGGTAAAAAGCGAAGTCACGTCAAAACTGCAGAGAAAATCCTCACTTTTCGGACTGATTTGACTTAAGGCTTGAATGAACTGGCAATTAGAGTTGACGGAGAATTCCTTTGGTATGCATGGTTTGATCAGAGAATCCAAGTATCTGGCCAGTTCATTAACACTGTTTCATTAACACTGTAACACTGTAACGTGATTAACACTGCTGAGTATGAAGAGCAGTGTTAAGAGAAGGTTACTGGCAGACTGCAACAGAATCATAGTAAAAAGCCGGATGACCCCGTGATGATCTTGCCGTTCTATGGTATCCCGTCTATCTTGTTGAAAAAGAAGCTTGAGAGATCTTTTCGGAAATGGTACAACACTCCGATTAGGATTGTCTTTCGCACTGCCAAGGTGGGTCAATTTGTCAGCAATCTCAAGTCCCGTGTTCCTCGTGCTCTAGTTGCAGGTGTCGTCTATAAATTTTGTTGTTCTGAAGATCAGAATATCTCTTACGTGGGAAAAACCAAAAGACACCTGCACACCAGAGTTAGGGAGCATTGGCTGAAAAAATCTGCTATCTAGGACCACCTTCTGGAATGCAAGGGCTGCTGTGACAGAGAACAGATTGAATTGTTTAAAATTATCGACCGTGCTAACTCTGAATTCAAGCTTAGCATTCTTGAAGCGCTGCACATCAAAGCTCAAAATCCCAGTCTCAATGTGCAATTGCTACATAGTGGTGCGGGCCACCTTCTTAGGGTGTTTTGAGTTTGACTATTTTTTGTTGCGCGTACATTTTGTTTTTTTACATCTGTTTGCCTTCTCTCTCTCTCTCTCTCTCTCTCATTATTCTCGCTTAACTCCAACCCCTAGTTTTTTTATGTTTTTCGTACATTGGTTACCCTCCCGTTTTCAATTTGACACTTGAGATAGTACAATCGTTTGCTTATTTATATTGAGTGTTTCGTTCAGTGATAAAATATACCCTGACGACGGCCCTAGTGGGTTGAAACGCGTTGGTTTTCGCCATAAATGTTGATCTTAAGCTTTATTTAATGTGTTAGGCTACATGCTTAATATAGTAAATAAATATCTATTAGTGAAGCTATAATAAAAGCTAAAGCCAAAGGAATGATTATAATATAGGGACCTAAAATAATACAACTCCAATATAGTATATTTTAGCATATATTTCTCTAATTATTACTCATAGGAAATAAGTGAATTATAAAGACCTAGGCTTGCCGCTTATTATTATCTATTTAGACACTTAGTCTGAGATGTCTTTCATTCATTAATATCCACTTGATTTTTCTCTTACCACTTAATAGTGCCAACTCATACATGTGCAACAGGGCGCATTGCACAAGAATAGGCCTATTCCAATTTAAAAAAGGCAGTGCTTATTTAGCCGGCACCGGTCGAATAAGTTCGCTACTATTTAGCCGGCAGTCCTACCCCACTGCCGGTCAAATAAGCTCGTCACTATTTAGCCGGCAGTCCTGCCCCACTGCCGGTCAAATAAGCTCGTCACTATTTAGCCGGCAGTCCTGCCCCACTGCCGGTCAAATAAGCTCGTCACTATTTAGCCGGCAGTCCTGCCCCACTGCCGGTCAAATAAGCTCGTCACTATTTAGCCGGCAGTCCTGCCCCACTGCCGGTCAAATAAGCTCGTCACTATTTAGCCGGCAGTCCTGCCCCACTGCCGGTCAAATAAGCTCGTCACTATTTAGCCGGCAGTCCTGCCCCACTGCCGGTCAAATAAGCTCGTCACTATTTAGCTGGCAGTCCTGCCCCACTGCCGGTCAAATAAGCTTGTCACTATTTAGCCGGCAGTCCTGCCCCACTGCCGGTCAAAAAAGCTCGTCACCATTTAGCCGGCAATCCTGGCCCCCAATGGCCACGCTGGTCAAAATACATTTATATATTTTATAACTGCGCACTGCTCGTCATGACCTTGAATTAATAATTTAACATACTAAAAGCTAATTACTTATACTACAATTTTGGAGTTTTTCGATAAAGGTGTTTGCAGTGGTTTTTTGGCTTTAATGAGTGGTTTTGATTCAGAGATTAAAGTGAAAGTAAAACATGCATAATTAATTTTTTATTTGTTTATGTGTCTTCTGCTGCTACAAATAATTTCCGGAATTTTGTTGTTGCCCTGCCCCACTGTTTAGCATCTCTGAGATCGGTGAGATGCAAGACTTTCAGAAACAATTAAACAAACTTGAAGGCAAGTAATAAATTGTACTGAATCTGCATTGATCTATATTCGCTGTACCTACTTTTGTATTGCCCAAAGTTTAAATATCTCGAATAAATATATATAATCGCGTGGCCATTGGGGGCCAGGATTGCCGGCTAAATAATGACGAGCTTATTTGACCGGCAGTGGAGCAGGACTGCCGGCTAAATAGCAGCGAACTTATTCGGCCGGTGCCGGCTAAATAAGCACTGCCTTTAAAAAATTAGTATAAAACAATAGGGCCCGGCCTACATAATATATTTTAATAATTCGGCGATTTCTTAGTTTCCCGCGTTTAATTATAACCCCCACCCCCCCCCCAACCACCCTTGAATAGAGGGCGAAATAATTCCGTAAAATAATTAAACGCGGGAATCTTCAGGGTCGCCAATAATTCTTCTTTCATCTTTCCTACATTTGTAGATTTAGTTTCAAGTTTTGCTCGTGTTAGTATATACTCAGCAACATCGAAAAGTCGCCCTCACAGAAGATTTCATCTGTGGTCGCCACTATTGAGAGTGCAGGTAAAGTCTCTGAATCTTTGCAAGTGACGCAACTTCGCTACTTGGGTAATGGGTTGAGGAATGAAGTTGGGCGGGGTGCGGTGTGCCAGGGTTGAACTGATAAAAGCTACCCCGATCAGTTTTCTCGTATCTTTAAGTTCAAAAAAGTCAAAGAGAAATTGCTCACTGGCGCATAGAGTGGCAACTTTTCAATGGTGCCGAGTATATGGATGTGGTGTTCTTTAAAGTTTATGTCTTCACTTGAACTGTTGTCATAGAAAACCGCTCGTTGATATTTCCGGGAAACAATTAGAAAAAAGCTTGTAAAAAAACAAAATAGGTTTTAATTTTTAATTTTGGTAGTTTTTTTAGATTTTTGTCTGGATTACCTAACAAAATAAAAAGTACAACCCTTTTTAGCAAATAAACAAAAACCAGACGCTTTTCCTCCCAACTTTTTTAAAAGAAACTACTAGGCCACCTACTTTTCTAATGGGAGGAGAATGACTGACGTATAGGCTACTTAAGTTAAGTTAAGTAGTACATAAGTCTTCATGTTTTAACGACATTGCGTGGTTGAAGCAAATCAGATGATTGTTGTTGCAACTAACCCAGCCACAACGGACCGACCCATTTCAATTGCTCACTTGCGTTGCGGCACCATACGGTTGCCATATGACATACTCGACTAGTAGTACTTTGGTATTTTATTGAAAAATTTAATAAGCTTATACTTTTTTAATTGTTCGTTTCCCATCTAGATACCGCAACAAGGCCGCAAATAAGTTTAGCCAAAATAGCAGCAGTATATTTTCAGTTTTGGTACCTTAATAACGAAGTAAATTAAAACAAAGTGCACTTATATTGCCATGCAATTAGCATAGCTGAACAAAAGTTGCAGCACAAAGTTGTAAAAGAATGATCGAAATTGAAACACTGAAGGGAACGCACTGTTGCAATAAGAACATAAGCTACAGGTTACAATTTGGAGCTACGAGTAATTGTATTGGAGATGTGAGCGAACAACAAAGACAAAGAAGGAAAAAAATATAATCAAACAAACAAGGAACGCCAATGCTTGGTAATTTGCAAATCAATTCATTACAAAAACAATAATTTCATGTACAGGCAAAAATGAAATTGCAGAAGCCAGAAGTTGAAAGCGAGGAAAATTCGATAGTTACAGACGGTGGCCTATTATTATTATTATACATTAAACATTAGTAAACTGGCTAATTTGTTCAACTTTCTTCAAATCAAACACAAAACCAGCGGGATTTAGAAAAAGAATATGGCCAGACAAAAAAATTTAAATAATAAAATATCAATTTTAACAAAGCGCATAGCCGCCGGAAGGAATGCCTTATGTAAAACTATAAGCCAGCCTTGAGGCAAGACTCGCAAAAGCAGAACATATTTTATAATTATACAATATAAATCAAACGCGAGTCCCTTAATAAAAATAATCAAATTTACTTAATAGATCTACACGAATCATACATAACTATATTATTAACTAAAGGCAACGAAGCTTTAGGAATTCAACCGATTGAAACTGTTAGCTGCGATAACATCTTGGCTACCTAGAAAAGGTTACGCAAAAGTCGAACTCGAATCCAACTCGAACCGCCACTATTGATCAAACTATCAAACAAATCAAATATGAAATAAAGAAAATAATCAAACAATAATGCTAGGCTAGCAGTACTTGTACGAACGGTAGAATGGAATTAAAGTACACACAGTGCTTTAGGACGGGACGGCTAGGTGTCGTAAAAATGATCATAATATTAGTAATAATAGTAATAGTATTCAAGTCAGCGGTCTAGGGACAGAAACAAAGGAAAGAGATTTAATTACGGTATATAAAATAAAATGCCAAGAACAGAAAATCTGTTCTGTATTTTTTCAACAAAAAAACTGTTTTGTGCGAGCAGAGAGTCAAATTGGCTACATATCTGCAATTCAGGTATGATGTCACAGCAGGGTGGCAGCTACGTACAGTAGGAAGTCTATGTACATCTATTCTACTTACATGTACAGCAGAAAGGCTAGTAAGGAAAACCGTACACAAATATATTAAATATTATATACATAACGAGGTTTCATTAATTCCTTACAATAGGGGTCAGAAAACGTTTTTTCCTTAGAATGGCCAGGTAGAGAACCTAGCGCAGGACTGCGAGCTAGAGGAGGGGAGAGATCAGGAGAAAGAATAGAGAAGAGAGAAGAGGGAAGAGAGAGGAGATTAGAGAGAAGGGAGCTGAGAAGAGACATGGACCTTGATCAGGTTGGATTGCTATTGTGAAGTTTCAAAGAACCCGAGGGAGAGGCTTTGCGGGCCGGAGTTTGCCGAGCCCTGCGGCTTACGAAGTGTTGTGAATATCCAAGGACATGTTGAAGATTAGAAAAAATTACCGATAATTTGTAGGAACAAAGAAAACTTCAAACAGACGCCTATTGTAGAAGGTAGCTAGTTGATTAATTGAAAAATTGACCCATACTCGTATACAACTTTTTGCGTTCTATTTCGATAAAACTGCTTTCAATTTCGGCAGCGCCAATCCAAAAGGGGAATAAAGACAGAAAAGAGGGATTTCTTAGAGTCTGCACAGGTAATTTAATTAGTACATACTATGCAATTGTTTCTGGCTATGCGATTTGTTTTCCTTCGCGCGCTATTGGTTGCTGATGAGTGCACAGGTACACCTAATTACACCAATTCAATTACACCTTAACTGTACTCCAAATCCCTCTTTTCTGTCTTTATTCCCCTTTTAGATTGGCGCTGCCGAAATTGGGTGCAGTTTGCCGAAATTGAAAATCAGTTATGGCTTTAGATGCGTCTATTTTCATAGACAGTCTGTGGCACGAGGCGCTGACTGCCGAAATTGAATGCAGTTTTATCGAAATAGAACGCAAAAAGGTGTAGTGTATCTTTCTAAAAGCATATCTCTAGGATATAACAAACTGATTTAGTGACTTTTATCTGCACTTGGTTGCGGTATTGGTCCTTGTTCTGATGATATTATTTACATAATAAACTCTTGGTACTTGCTTCAAAAAGGTTACAGCAGTTTCCTTAAAACACAAGTACCAATTCAAGTCCAATCCATCAACCCAGTGCAGAGAAAACTCTGCTATTAATATCAATATTAATAAACAATAACAGGTAAAACTTATTCAAGTTTTAGTCGCTTAACCGCGCTATTATCTGATTGATGTTGCTGCTGCTGCTGCATCTGATGCTGCTGGTCGGCTGGGATGGCAATGGCCTGGTGCTGCTGGTGCTGCTGATGCGTAGCGGGCACGGGCGGGCCAAGCCTAGTAGCAATGCCAGGCTGCAGCGACACGGTCACTTGGAATGGAGCAGCAGCAGCAGCAGCAGCACCGGCAGCCAGCTGTTGAGTAGGAATAGCAATCGGCGCTACTGTAGAAGTAGAAGCAACAGACGTTGAAGTTGCTGCACTAGAAGCAGACGCTCCTGCGGCAGCGGCGGCGGCGGCAGCTGCGCCTTGAATTGGCGGCGGGCTGCCGGCAGATTCGGCGGTTAAATTGAGCATCGAGGAGGTGAAACTGCCAGACAGATGCGGCTTCGGCGGTACGCGAATCGATGGCGGCTCGGAGGCGGCAGCGGCAGAGGCTGCACCAGCGGCACCGGCATCTTTACCGCCGCCAACTGGACTGGGCAATGAAGATGAGGAGCCGCCGCCTCCGCCCATGCCGCTACCAGGCTGATAGGCGCGAGTGTCCGGCAGCTCCGACGGATCGGGCTGTCTGCCCAGCTCGGCCATCACGGCCACCGGGCTCAATGCCAAATAGTCGGACACTTTGTGCTCAACTAAGTAAAACATATACTCGTCGAATAGTAGGCGGATTAGATGGAAACTGCCGAAACTGGCCGCCGAGCGCAATGTCAGATCTCGAATCACTAGGGAAGCGTAGAAGCTCCATTTTAGCAGGAAGTGGCGAGCCGCTCGAACCTGGGCATTATGTTAATTGCGGCCGATCAATTATCGATTCCCTATTGATCTTGCATTAGAACTGAATGAAATACATATACTCAACAACATTAAAAAGTCGCCACCTTTGAGAGTGCGCAGTAAATTCCAGCTCAGTATGAACTTTTGGGTGTCAGTGACGCTAACTTGCGCCACGCGATGCGAGGGCGAAGATTGGATGGATTGAAGCTTCTGCCCGGTTTTCATTGTTTTTCAAGCATTTTTTAATATCAAAATGGTTCGCCAGGTGATAGACGCTGATCGAAAGACACTGCTCACTGGGGCAAAGGCTGGCGACTCAATGTTGCTGAGTATACATGGCCCCAGATACAAAGTAAAAAGGTTCTTGATAGTAAAAACTCAGGATACCATTGACACACTTTGTAGATTGAATTGAACTAACTACTGCGACTAATGCGTGGTGTGATAAATTTGATAAAAGTAAATAATCGCAGGAGGGCTGTGGGGCATCCTGATGCAACGCATTAAGCGACATCGTCCCTATTGCGCGGCACATCTGAAGGCTGCGTACGGCTGTTCAGTCCAAGGACTGGGAGGTTGCCACACACACCCTCAATTACTACAGATAATGCTGGCACCCATTTTACAGCTGGGTGAACTGAAGCAATGCAGAGTTAAGCAGTCTTGCTCAAGGACACAAATTGTTCCAGTGGGATTGGGAATCGAACCCACGACATTCCAGTCGTGAGTCCGACGCTCTAACCACTAGGCTACAACCCCCGCCCAATAACCCCTAGGCTACAACCCCCGCCCACTAACCCCTAGGCTACAACCCCCGCCCACTAACCCCTAGGCTAAAACCCCCGCCCACTAACCCCTAGGCTAAAACCCCCGCCCACTAACCCCTAGGCTACAACCCCCGCCCACTAACCCCTAGGCTACAACCCCCGCCCACTAACCCCTAGGCTACAACCCCCGCCCACTAACCCCTAGGCTACAACCCCCGCCCACTAACCCCTAGGCTACAACCCCCGCCCACCAACCCCTAGGCTACAACCCCCGCCCACCAACCCCTAGGCTACAACCCCCGCCCACCAACCCCTAGGCTACAACCCCCGCCCACTAACCCCTAGGCTACAAACCCCGCCCACTAACCCCTAGGCTACAACCCCCGCCCACTAACCCCTAGGCTACAAACCCGCAACCTAACCCCTAGGCTAAAACCCCCGCCCACTAACCCCTAGGCTAAAACCCCCGCCCACTAACCCCTAGGCTACAACCCCCGCCCACTAACCCCTAGGCTACAACCCCCGCCCACTAACCCCTAGGCTACAACCCCCGCCCACTAACCCCTAGGCTACAAACCCCGCCCACTAACCCCTAGGCTACAACCCCCGCCCACCAACCCCTAGGCTACAACCCCCGCCCACCAACCCCTAGGCTACAACCCCCGCCCACCAACCCCTAGGCTACAACCCCCGCCCACCAACCCCTAGGCTACAACCCCCGCCCACCAACCCCTAGGCTACAAACCCCGCCCACTAACCCCTAGGCTACAACCCCCGCCCACTAACCCCTAGGCTACAAACCCGCAACCTAAACCCCTAAGCTACATCCAGAATTTGTCCTGCATGGCCAATTTTTTAAAACCAAAAATGAGTATCAAAAAGGTAAATAACATTTTCATATAAATACTTCTTAGGGACACATGAAGGCTTATGACTTAGTTCATAAGTTTAGATTACCGGCCCTAAGTCAGTAAGCAGAGCACAACACTCACCAGTAAATCAGAATCCTCGTGCTCTCCTAGCACAGAAGTGACCACAGATTCAAGCCAATCGGCCCATTGTTCAAGCGAGCTGCCCTCCTGGAGAATCTTTTTAAAATCGGCCTCAACCTGGGCTACAACAGCCTGGCTGCAGTGGCACACCCAGCTGGCCTGTTCCTGCACATTGGCAAAGTCTACGCGATTTAAATCCGTCAACATTTGAGCAATCTGGGCGGCGTTGCCGAGGACAGCTCGGGCAGCCTAAAACAAATGGGAGTAATCAATAGGAGTAACTATAACAGAAATGCCTCGCCAGCTAATCAGTACAAAGACCTACCTGAGCCAGATGATTCAGACTGGTGTAACGTCGAAGAGTCTGCGCAAACGCATTCAGAGCAATTAGTTTTAACTCGGCCATTGGTTCGCACACGCCTTCAAGTGCTCGACGTAGCCAGGCGTCTAACGATTTAGCGAAATTTCTTATCGCTTGAGTCAGAGTACTGGGAATAGGCCGCAATACGTTGGGTATGAGCACCTCTACTAAGCTCTGATAGAAGGCGTAGTCTGATTCACGGACGAAATTTTGTACGCAATCCAACTCGCACAGTGCTAGCAGCTTCTGATGCGGCAGTTTAGATTCGTACGCACTGGAAAAAAATTAAATACAAGAAATTTGGTCTGTTCGGTACAGACTACTGACAAATTAATCAAGATGAGTAGTATAATGAGTAACAGATACTGGCAAATAGATTAGATTACTTTCCGGGTTTGCATGACTCACTTGTAATCAACTTTCCGCCAGAACTGCAGCCAGACTTTCTCAACCATTTGGAATTGCAAATTAACTACGGTATCTAATATGCCTTCGCAATGTTCAACGTAGAGCTCTTGAAATGCGGACACATCCCGGTGACTGATGCCGTCTGGCAGGCGGGTGTGACTAACCAATATCTGATTAAATACGGGCAGAGCCGAACTGGCGTCGCCAAGGAATTGCGCGTGCTGAGACGGGTCGTCTATTAAGGAGGCCGATTGGCTGCCGCCGCCGCCTGAGTGCCCGTAATCTGTGCCCGGCTCCATTTTGGAGGGGCCTTTGAATCTGTAAGGATAATACGATATCTTCTCCATTGGTTCCAGGAATCTACGACGACTTTTTCAGTATTGATTCCTAATCCTTACTATGCTCAGATGCCCTTTTCATACTCAGATGACCTCTATCCTCATAACTCCCTGTTATCCTTAGATGACCCCTGCTATCCTCAGATGACCCCCTGCCCTGCTATCCTTAGATGACCTTTTCATCCTCCAGTGACCTCTTTGGGAGCACAAGAATTTCCCGCAGGAAGTTTTCCCGCCGAGCTTTTCTCGCGTTCGAGGTTTTCTTGCAGGGTTTTTCCTGTCGGAATTTCAAGTCAAATCCAATCGGATTTGAAATCTAGTCTAGTTCTAGTTCTAATCTAGTATAGTTTTTAATCTAGTCTAGTTTATGTCTAGTCTAGCCTAGCCTAGTCTAGTCTAGCCTAGTTCTAATCTAGTCCAGCATTGTCTTCAGACTGGATTTGACTTGAAATTTCGACTGTAAAACTCTGCAGGAAAACCTCGCCGCGGAAAAAGCTCGCGCGGGCAACCTTCGGCGGGAAAACTTCCGAAAATTTTTCATAGACCCACCTCTTTATCCCCAAATGACCCCTCACCACAGCTATCCCCAGGTGACCTCTTTATCCCCAGATGACCCCAGCTATCCCCAGGTGACCTCTTTATCCCCAGATGACCCCAGCTATCCCCAGATGACCCCAGCTATCCCCAGGTGACCTCTTTATCCCCAGATGACCCCAGCTATCCCCAGGTGACCTCTTTATCCCCAGATGACCCCAGCTATCCCCAGGTGACCTCTTTATCCCCAGATGACCCCAGCTATACTCAGGTGACCTCTTAATCCTCGGATGACCTCCTACTATCCTTAAATGACTTCTGCTTTCCTCAGGTGGTCTATAGAATCCTCAATTGCCCCTTTGAATCCTTATTAATCGACTTCTGCTATCTTCCACAGGCGATGGTAGAATCATCTTGTTAAATCATTGCCAAGGCGAAAAACCATCGCGAAACAGAAAAAAACTCACCTAGCCATAGCATCCGGCCTATACCGACGAAACATGCTGTTATCCTCAGTGATTTGATTCAACGTCGATTCCGGCTTAATCCTAATGCCATAGTAGTGATACTTGGAGTTGCCGCTGGAACAAAAAATTGGTAATAAAAACAATATAGTTACTATCTTAAAACCGATTGCCACTGGCTGTTGGTAACTGGCCGGTTGCTTACCGAGTACCCAGTCGCCTAGTGCGCAATCCGACAAACACGGATCGGATTAACTTGCCAAAGCTGGCCGGATTCATGGGATCGATTTTCTGCTCCTGACAATGGCGCAGGTAATGATTGTAGAGAGTAGATCTCGGCAAGGAGACGCCTTCGGCTGTTTCGTAGTTATCACGCAGCCATTCGACCTTGGTAAAGAGAGCAGATTACAACTTTTTTTATGACAAAGGGAAGCAAAATCTACTCGTGGAATATTTCTGACTTTACTTATAGATATCTACTTAGATATCCAAGTAGACTCTACAGATATCCAAGTAGACCCTACAGCTATCCAAGTAGATTCTACAGCTATCCAAGTAGATTCTACAGCTATCCAAGTAGATTCTACAGATATCCAAGTAGATTCTACAGCTATCCAAGTAGATTCTACAGCTATCCAAGTAGATTCTACAGCTATCCAAGTAGATTCTACAGCTATCCAAGTAGATTCTACAGATATCCAAGTAGATTCTACAGCTATCCAAGTAGATTCTACAGATATGCAAGTAGATTCTACAGCTATCCAAGTAGATTCTACAGCTATCCAAGTAGATTCTACAGCTATCCAAGTAGATTCTACAGATATCCAAGTAGATTCTACAGACATCCAAGTAGATTCTACAGCTATCCAAGTAGATTCTACAGCTATCCAAGTAGATTCTACAGATATGCAAGTAGATTCTACAGCTATCTAAGTAGATTCTACAGATATCCAAGTAGATTCTACAGCTATCCAAGTAGATTCTACAGCTATCCAAGTAGATTCTACAGATATCCAAGTAGATTCTACAGCTATCCAAGTAGATTCTACAGCTATCCAAGTAGATTCTACAGCTATCTAAGTAGATTCTACAGATATCCAAGTAGATTCTACAGCTATCCAAGTAGATTCTACAGATATACAAGTAGATTCTACAGCTATCCAAGTAGATTCTACAGATATCCAAGTAGATTCTACAGCTATCCAAGTAGATTCTACAGATATACAAGTAGATTCTACAGCTATCCAAGTAGATTCTACAGATATCCAAGTAGATTCTACAGACATCCAAGTAGATTCTACAGCTATCCAAGTAGATTCTACAGCTATCCAAGTAGATTCTACAGATATCCATGTAGATTCTACAGATATCCAAGTAGATTCTACAGATATCCAAGTAGATTCTACAGATATCCAAGTAGATTCTACAGCTATCCAAGTAGATTCTACAGCTATCCAAGTAGATTCTACAGCTATCTAAGTAGATTCTACAGATATCCAAGTAGATTCTACAGCTATCCAAGTAGATTCTACAGCTATCCAAGTAGATTCTACAGATATACAAGTAGATTCTACAGACATCCAAGTAGATTCTACAGCTATCCAAGTAGATTCTACAGCTATTCAAGTAGATTCTACAGATATCCATGTAGATTCTACAGATATGCAAGTAGATTCTACAGATATCCAAGTAGATTCTACAGATATCCAAGTAGATTCTACAGATTCCAAGTAGATTCTACAGATATCCAAGTTGACTCTACAGATATCCAAGTAGATTCTACAGCTATCCAAGTAGATTCTACAGATATCCAAGTTGACTACTACAGATATCCAAGTAGATCTACAGTTATTTTAATCCAAGAGGTTTAGCAGTTTATCTATCTGAGTAGATTGGCAGTTATCCAATCCTAAAGTAACACGAAGAATACTAATTAGTCACAAAAATCTTACAGTGGCCGGACTAGCCCTGGTTGTATGCGCGATACCACCGGCGCCATCGTCCATGCCTTGCACCACTATAGCGCCGTGGGGTGTAACAAATTGAGCCGGCAGCTGCAGATGATGCGATGAGGGAACCACTTGGCGAATCTGAATTTCATTATAATTAAAATACACGCCTCATATTTAGCGCCGCAGATGACACCCAAAGTCAGGGGTATCTGTCTATATCACAAAAACCCAGATCTAACATATTTAACTGTGCTCACCTGACCAGCCCCAGTCTGAGTATAGTAAGCAGGCCCGCCACCAACAGGTGTCGTGTACATCGATGCGTAGTCTTGATATTGCCTGAAATATAGTTAATTCAGTATTATACGCAACGAGGACTACTGATAAACTCATTAATTTATTAACTGAAATGATTTAACGTATATAGGGAAGATACTTACCCAGATTTAATAGAGCTTTGTACAGGTTTTGTGATTGATTTTCCATTGCTGATCTCGATGTATTCTCTGAAATAATTATCCAATGAGATTTCACCTAAAGTATGTCTCATCTCCACTTCTTCTCTTATCTAATATCTCTCTCAGGTTCCTAATTTCCCTCTCATAGTATTCCCCCCTCTCCGTCTTCCCCTCCCTCTCCGTCTTCCCCTCCCTCTCCGTCTTCCCCTCCCTCTCCGTCTTTCCCTCCCTCTCCGTCTTCCTCTCCCTCTCTGTCTCCCACTCACTCTCCGTCTTGCCCTCCCTCTGTCTCCCCCTCCCTCTCTGTCTCCCCCTCCCTCTCCGTCTTCCCCTCTCTCTGTCTCCCCCTCCCTCTTCCCCTCTCTCTGTCTCCCACTCACTCTCCGTCTTCCCCTCTCTCTGTCTCCCACTCCCTCTCCGTCTTCCGCTCTCTCTGTCTCCCCCTCCCTCTTCCCCTCTCTCTGTCTCCCACTCCCTCTCCGTCTTCCGCTCTCTCTGTCTCCACCTCCCTCTCCGTCTTCCCCTCTCTCTGTCTCCCACTCCCTCTCTCCGTCTCCCCTTCACTCTCCGTCTTCCCCTTACTCTCCATCTTCCCCTCACTTTCCTTCTTCCCCTCCCTCTCCGTCTCCCTTTTTCCTCTTTCCCTCGCCTCTTAAAATAATAAACTAGACGATAAGACACAAAGGATTATATTGACAACAAAAGACTTACATCTGAGTGTTAGCGCCCGGGCCAAACACTTGCTGCTCATTAGCTTCAATATACTGCACCGGATAGATAGTTTGCACAGTAGCCGAAGCCTGACTACTGCTAGCATGCTGATTTCCAGACGGCAGTGCGATTGTGTCTGTGCTTGATTGAGCAGATGACTGATGCTCTGTGGTGACTGTGGGTGAGCATATCAGACAGCAGATTAGTTTTTCAACTATTCATGTTAGTAGACAAAGATAAATGATTAACTCACTGATTTTATTAACTCCACTTGTTGTTATAATGAACTGACCATTCTGATTGGAGATAATGTGCTGACCTGGTGTATTTGCCATCACCCTGGAGCCAACCTGCACAGTAGTTAGAAATGTTTCTTCTAAATTAATTATATATTCTATATGAATTTTTATCTTCAATATAAAGCTTTACTAATTTAAACTAATTAAAAAACTTGCTTCAATCTAATAACTCATATTTCAGATTCTAATCTATCATTTTGAATTATAGATTATCTTCCTTATAACATATGACTTTGTTTTATGAGTAAAAATATGGGTCATGCGTGGAATTGCATCCTGATGTTCTAGCAGCCCTGGCTCAATTCCAAGTGCAGTCACATTTAATTTGGGGCTAGATTAAAATCTTAGCTTGGCTCTGTTTGTGCAATTAATGGCCTTGCCTTGAGGGCCAACTCCATAAAAACACAGTGCAGTGTACATGCTTAATGACAATCAAGTTAGAGCTACTGTACACTCCTTTGTAAGTGTGCTTGTGCATATGACTGCATACATATATATATATGCTTGTGTGCCTCCTTAGAAAAGTTGGTGAAATGGGCAGTAATGCCTTGTACTAGTTGTGCAACAATGACATTTAAGTGTGCCAGGGTATATACAGCCACCTGCCTTTATTAAAAAATAAGTAAAAGTACTAGTTAACTTTGCTCTAAGCTTACCTCATATAAATGACATATCACTTAAGCCATAGTTCTAGCCATGACTCAAAAACAATGGACAAATAAACAAAAAACTAGCCTTAACTTAATTCTAGTCCAATAGATCAAATATTACTGACCTGGATAATAGTGGCTGCTGTAGGATTAGTCTGCAAAGCTGCAAGACTAGAAGCAGTCTGTTGTTGACTACCACCTGGGTTGGCCAGACTATTAGACGATGGTACAATTGTGCTTTGCATGCAGAATCAGGCAGAATTGACCAAATTGAATTATTGACACTAAATAGCCATGAAAGCCAGTTAATGGCTATTGATTGAGTAGATAATAGCTGAGCCTAGAAATGGTTAAGAAAATGATTTTATTTAGTATTTATTTGATAATATATTCTAATGATTAAAATACAGACTATACTTAGGTGATTTTAAACAAATAATAAATGGTTTTTATAAAAAAATACACTAAAAATATATGAATATTGCAATAGAAAGTGCATATGTTGAATTGTAACTTTAAAATTATATGGTTATCACAATATCCAATATGTAGAGTGTTCTACCTCCCGTTAAAAAAAGGTTAAAAGAAGATAATTGTATAATGCTACTACAAGTAAGTAAGTACACACATGTGCGCCTAAGCTTTGAATGAATCACGCTACCAGGAAAAGATGTTACCAAAATGATACGCCATGAGCCATTTTCCCCTTTTAGTGCAACACGTGGATTGTAATGATGCTATTTTGGATCAAAAAGTTGCCTATAAATACAAGCTGTCCGAAGCGGACCAGGAGCCAACTCCCGACGAGAGGAGAAGCTCCGAAGAGGAAGCCTTAGGAGGACTTCCTGATCACCAAGTCAATCGAGACTTGGTCGAGTTGTTGCGGTAAGCCTTCTTGATTTGCGCCTGTTGTGTTAGAAACGTCTCGTTCAAGTCTATTGAAACTTGAGTCTATTTGAGTCTGTTGAGACTCTTGAGTCTGTTTAGACTCCATTGGTTGCAGTCTCCAGAAGGACTGCCCCTGATAGATCTTAGAGGACTATCAGTGGTTTCCGGAGCCATACCTAGAGTGCAGAGAGGCACTACTAGAAGAAGAAGGCTTAACTCAGACCGCAGTTTGGCGCAGGGATCCCATTGTTAATTCGGAAGCTTCCCATTGGTTTGAGCGACAGAATCCGGCCGGAACTATTTGAAGAAGAAAGAAGAATCGGACCTGATCTACAAACGAAAGTCAGAAGTGACTACGAGATCAACTGAAACTAATCGAGAGCTACTCCGAGAGATCTCCAAAGGACTCAAGGTAATTGAATACCTTCTGTTGACTTACTGGGTTGCCTAGCTACTGAGCTAGAAGTGATTGTTCCTTGATTATCGAAAGCTGGGTAATAAGGAACACATCAAATATACTAGTATTTCTCTTTAGTTTTAACAATTTTATTTAGTGTAATTTGCATTAGTACACTAAATCTGCATCATCTGCATCATCTTGCTTACACAACTGTATATTTTGTGTAAGCAAGTAATAACTTCACTTTGTATATTAAAATACATTTAAGAACATTATATATAGATGAGTAAAAATTAGAAAAATATATTATCTTTGTAGTACTTACTAATAAATTTCTAATAGGGGGCCTATTAATAAAAATAAAATTAACTTCCTTAAAGCTTTTGGAATATTTATTTGTCAGAATTTTTTGCTATATACTATACCTTTTACAGTATGGAGTAAGAAGCTCTATATATTAAAAATTAAAGATACAAGATATATTTACTTAGTCTTAGATTATAAATATTCTTAGACTCAAGTCTTCCTAAAATGTGTGATTTTTTCACTAAATCCTCCATAGCACTACTCCAGTTTTACAAATTGTCTTCAAATTTGACACAATCAATCTTCAACTATTTTGACACAACTGTGTAAAATTTGGAGTCTTAAAGTTAATCCTGAATGGTGCTGTGCACTTTTAAAGTTAGGCTATTTTTGCCAACAAAATAGCTATGCCAACCTCCACTTGCCTCTTTATTGATCTAAGCATAGAGATGGTTAATGGTTTAAAAATAGACTATATGCTCCATAGGCCTACAGTTAGTTGGAGGCTGAAACCAAAAGTGGGAGAGCTATATAATATATTCATATTTTAAGTAAACTATTAGTTTTTTTAAATTAAAAGCTTAATATAATTAAATTTAATATAACTTATGTTATAGAAGTATAAACATAGGCCTATATGTATATACATATATATCTATATGTATAATAAATTCATAGGCTATCCATTTGTTTGATGGCATATAGTAGACATTATCCATTGCCCTAGTTCAAAATAGCTCTAGTAATGCACACCATTAGGCCTACTTCTGAATCTCTTATGATAATCTTAATCTTTTAATAGAATCTAAGGACGAAGTCAAACATCTTAAAGATTCTTAGACTTAGGCCTAATCAATGATTCGATAATAAAATACAACTCCGCCTGTAAATATAATTCAAACTGTCTAGTTAAACCTTAGAGTTAAAAACCATAACCTGGACTAGTAAAATACACAGTAAAGCAACTTTCGTCTGTTAAGTCTTTCTTGTAGATCGGTTATAAATAAAGCCAACCTACTTTACTCGATATCTTACATATGCAGCTATAGCATAATACACAAATGGACAATATAAGCACTGTCCGAGTACAATCCCACATACATTTTATTGGATGCATTGATAAAAAACATAAAATTGGTAAAAAAAAATCAAAATTAAATTCAAATGTAGTTTACCTTGATCACTATAGTGTCGGTTGGGAAACAGTCGCTAGAGGAAACGGTGTCTATGACGTTTGCTATGGAATTTGGTTTCTTCGGCAACTGTTGCCGAGTTTCAAGCTTTTAGCGTGGTAGTATTCTTGCGTTAGATTTCTGACATTTTTTATGTGACGAAAAGTACTTAAAATTGAATCTAGGATAAATTTTACATTAGAAAATATTTTTAGAGCTTGTTTACGTAGTCTTTTCTCTAATAGTTGTGGTGTAGTTGTCATGTTAATTTACTAGATCTACTTTGTCTCCAGGTGTGTTGAGCTGGGGCAAGAAATAAATTATTATCAATGAATGTATCTGCATTTTTCTACTTAAAGTAAAAATACAAGCATTTTTATGTAAATTATAAATTAATTGTGAAATGCCATGTTATCAACTGCAGATATCCATCGATGATAAAAAAAGTGCCAACTGTTTCGATGGTAAAGATTGTAACAAGCATAACTGCTTTAAACTGCTTTAACTGCGACTCTTAGATGCTTATTGTCTCATTATGTTATATTTCACTTAGTATTATCTATCGCCAGGAAAAATTCATTATAATCAGCATATAATTGCGCCGTTAGCCCGCCATGCACGCCTTAGTCTTCACTTTGCCGTTTGTGAATGACGGGCTATAGTGCACTTAAAATAAATTGTTAAAAATAACTATTTTTAAAATAGTTGCCAAAGACGATATAAGATACCAGGTAACTATTTTTCATCCTCATTCAAAACACTGGAGGCAATTTAAAGTTGAGGCTGTTGAGGTTGAGATAAAAATTTTACAATTTGAGCTAGCTACATATGTAATTGGAAGGGGTTATAATGCATATTAGGCTCATCATACACGAGTCAGATCGTTAGATAAGATCAGTCAGATCAGTAACAGCATGTACTCGTATACGTCTACTAAATGTATCACTATCGGGTCCAGGAAGATCTTAAGGGGTCGGCTGACCCCGCCTGGGGAAAAATCCTGGATCTGCCACCGCCAAATATTGCATGTACACACGCAACTTTCTCATACATACATTTACATGCGTCAAGGACTTCTGGACTACTACTACTGCTACTACAGTGGTCCTTGGTAATGTGCACACTAATTAAAGTTGATTGGGGGTCTGTAGTCCAGTATTCTTTCAGAGCATTTCTCTTGAACGTTAAAAAAAGGAAAGAGGAGAGAAAAGGAGACGCAGGATCGAGAAGCAGGAGAGTAGGGGAAAGAGGAAAGAGAATGCCTTTAAAATAGTGCAGATGTTGTATATTCCTGCTTCCACCTGATTGTGCAGTATAGACAGAAAGGACTTCATTAAAGCTTAGAGCAGCCAATCTCCCTATACTCTGCTATTAGGAAGCAGTTTTTTTGGGAAGAGGAGAGAAGAGAAATGACTGACAAAGGCACGTGCTCAGAGTTTTTTCCTGGGCAATATACGCTTATACCTTTAGGATCTTTCATCCCTCCAGGCTATCAGCAGCTGCCGAGAGTAATTCTCTTCCTTGTTCTCACCGTTCACTCCCCAGAGCAGCAGCCCATCAGCTTTGCGATTGGTCAAGATGGAGAAAACTGCGTTCACTGCTATGCAGCGCGTTTAACAGAGATAGAAAAAATCTGGGATAGGAATTGACTCCCAGATGAGGTGGCTGGCTGTCTGGGAGACGGGAGCAAGCAATGTGAGTACGGTTCATTTCATAGGTCGCTCAAGCAACAGCGCATCCACCTCATCATCAGCCTCCAACTACTCTACCCTGCTCTGCTCCTATTCATTTCCTTGGCGAAAATTGAAGGCTCTCATCAAGAAAGAAGGCGCAGCTGACTGCCAAGTGATTCGCTCTCCGCTCCGCTCTCCATCGTCTCGAACAAATAAGACTCTCTCAGCTCTTTTCTGTCCTGGCTTATTTGCTCCAGCGCCCTCCCCAAGCTAAATTGTTCTTGTCTCTCGGTGCTAAAGCAGCAGAACTGGCCGCAGCTGCCGCACAGACAATGAAAGTGGGCATCATCACCGGACGACGTTCTGCTCGGAATTGCACAAAACTTACACCGCATTGGCTGCTCAAGTGAGCCGATTCTCTATTTCCTTTCTCGCCCTTAGGCTTGCATA